>JAWNPD010000318.1:0-33034 GCA_035045305.1 Drosophila maculinotata | reverse complement strand
AGGGGGAACCCTTACCAATTTTGAAATGACATTCCCAGACTTCGAATTGCCACAACTTTGCCAAATCTAAGCCGATTTTCAATATCGAAGCCATTTTGATCATAATTTGGCATCTAGTTTAATTCTACATCTCAAGTTTATTAATTTTTGCAAAAAAATAATTGTGTATTTTTTGCGAAAAAAGCATAAGGGGGAACCCTTACCAATTTTGAAATGACATTCCCAGACTTCGAATTGCCACAACTTTGCCAAATCTAAGCCGATTTTCAATATCGAAGCCATTTTGATCATAATTTGGCATCTAGTTTAATTCTACATCTCAAGTTTATTAATTTTTGCAAAAAAATAATTGTGTATTTTTTGCGAAAAAATCATAAGGGGGAACCCTTACCAATTTTGAAATTACATTCCCAGACTTCGAATTGCCACAACTTTGCCAAATCTAAGCCGATTTTCAATATCGAAGCCATTTTGATCATAATTTGGCATCTAGTTTAATTCTACATCTCAAGTTTATTAATTTTTGAAAAAAAATAATTGTGTATTTTTTGCGAAAAAAGCATAAGAGGGAACCCTCACCAATTTTGAAATGCCATCCCCAGACTTCGAATTGCCACAACTTTGCCAAATCTAAGCCGATTTTCAATATCGAAGCCATTTTGATCATAATTTGGCATCTAGTTTAATTCTACATCTCAAGTTTATTAATTTTTGCAAAAAAATAATTGTGTATTTTTTGCGAAAAAATCATAAGGGGGAACCCTTACCAATTTTGAAATTACATTCCCAGACTTCGAATTGCCACAACTTTGCCAAATCTAAGCCGATTTTCAATATCGAAGCCATTTTGATCATAATTTGGCATCTAGTTTAATTCTACATCTCAAGTTTATTACATTTTTGAAAAAAAATAATTGTGTATTTTTTGCGAAAAAATCATAAGGGGGAACCCTTACCAATTTTCAAATGACATTCCCAGACTTCGAATTGCCACAACTTTGTCAAATCTAAACCGATTGTCAATATCGAAGCCATTCTGATCATAATTTGGCATCTAGTTTAATTCTACATCTCAAGTTTATTAATTTTTGAAAAAAAAAATTGTGTATTTTTTGCGAAAAAAGCATAAGGGGGAACCCTCACCAATTTTGAAATGCCATCCCCAGACTTCTAATTGCCGCAACTTTGCCAAATCTCAGCCGATTTTCAATATCGAAGCCATTTTGATCATAATTTGGCATCTAGTTTAATTCTACATCTCAAGTTTATTAATTTTTGCAAAAAAATAATTGTGTATTTTTTGCGAAAAAATCATAAGGGGGAACCCTTACAAATTTTGAAATTACATTCCCAGACTTCGAATTGCCACAACTTTGCCAAATCTAAGCCGATTTTCAATATCGAAGCCATTCTGATCATAGTTTGGCATCTAGTTTAATTCTACATCTCAAGTTTATTAATTTTTGAAAAAAAAATTGTGTATTTTTTGCGAAAAAAGCATAAGAGGGAACCCTCACCAATTTTGAAATGCCATCCCCAGACTTCGAATTGCCGCAACTTTGCCAAATCTACGCCGATTTTCAATATCGAAGCCATTTCGATCATAATTTGGCATCTAGTTTAATTCTACATCTCAAGTTTATTAATTTTTGCAAAAAAATAATTGTGTATTTTTTGCGAAAAAATCATAAGGGGGAACCCTTACAAATTTTGAAATTACAATCCCAGACTTCGAATTGCCACAACTTTGCCAAATCTAAGCCGATTTTCAATATCGAAGCCATTTTGATCATAATTTGGCATCTAGTTTAATTCTACATTTAAAGTTTATTAATTTTTTATAAAAAATAATTGTGTATTTTTTGCGAAAAAATCATAAGGGGGAACCCTTACCAATTTTGAAATTACATTCCCAGACTTCGAATTGCCACAACTTTGCCAAATCTAAGCCGATTTTCAATATCGAAGCCATTTTGATCATAATTTGGCATCTAGTTTAATTCTACATTTCAAGTTTATTAATTTTTTAAAAAAAATAATTGAGTATTTTTTGCGAAAAAAAGCATAAGAGGGAACCCTCACCAATTTTGAAATGCCATCCCCAGACTTCTAATTGCCGCAACTTTGCCAAATCTAAGCCGATTTGCAATATCGAAGCCATTTCGATCATAATTTGGCATCTAGTTTAATTCTACATCTCAAGTTTATTAATTTTTGCAAATAAATAATTGTGTATTTTTTCCGAAAAAATCATAAGGGGGAACCCTTAAAAATTTTGAAATTACATTCCCAGACTTCGAATTGCCACAACTTTGCCAAATCTAAGCCGATTTTTAATATCGAAGCCATTCTGATCATAGTTTGGCATCTAGTTTAATTCTACATCTCAAGTTTATTAATTTTTGAAAAAAAAAAATTGTGTATATTTTGCGAAAAAAGCATAAGGGGGAACCCTCACCAGTTTTGAAATGCCATCCCCAGACTTCGAATTGCCGCAACTTTGCCAAATCTCAGCCGATTTTCAATATCGAAGCCATTTTGATCATAATTTGGCATCTAGTTTAATTCTACTTCTCAAGTTTATTAATTCTTGCAAAAAAATAATTGTGTATTTTTTGCGAAAAAATCATAAGGGTGAACCCTTACCAATTTTGAAATAACATTCCCAGACTTCGAATTGCCGCAACTTTGCCAAATCTAAGCCGATTTTCAATATCGAAGCCATTTTGATCATAATTTGGCATCTAGTTTAATTCTACATTTCAAGTTTATTAATTTTTTAAAAAAAATAATTGTGTATTTTTTGCGAAAAAATCATAAGGGTGAACCCTTACCAATTTTGAAATTACATTCCCAGACTTCGAATTGCCACAACTTTGCCAAATCTAAGCCGATTTTCAATATCGAAGCCATTTTGATCATAATTTGGCATCTAGTTTAATCCTTCATCTCAAGTTTATACATTTTTGAAAAAAAAAATATTTTTTTTTTGGCGAAAAAAGCATAAGGGGGAACCCTTACCAATTTTCAAATGACATTCCCAGACTTCGAATTGCCACAACTTTATCAAATATAAACCGATTGTCAATATCGAGGCCATTTTGATCATAATTTGGCATCTAGTTTAATTCTACATCTCAAGTTTATTAATTTTTGAAAAAAAAAATTGTGTATTTTTTGCGAAAAAAGCATAAGGGGGAACCCTCACCAATTTTGAAATGCCATCCCCAGACTTCGAATTGCCGCAACTTTGCCAAATCTAAGCCGATTTTCAATATCGAAGCCATTTTGATCATAATTTGGCATCTAGTTTAATTCTACATCTCAAGTTTATACATTTTTGAAAAAAAAAAAATGTTTTTTTTTTGGCGTAAAAAGCATAAGGGGGAACCCTCACCAATTTTGAAATGCCATCCCCAGACTTCTAATTGCCGCAACTTTGCCAAATCTCAGCCGATTTTCAATATCGAAGCCATTTTGATCATAATTTGGCATCTAGTTTAATTCTACATCTCAAGTTTATTAATTTTTGCAAAAAAATAATTGTGTATTTTTTGCGAAAAAATCATAAGGGGGAACCCTTACAAATTTTGAAATTACAATCCCAGACTTCGAATTGCCACAACTTTGCCAAATCTAAGCCGATTTTCAATATCGAAGCCATTTTGATCATAATTTGGCATCTAGTTTAATTCTACATTTCAAGTTTATTAATTTTTTATAAAAAATAATTGTGTATTTTTTGCGAAAAAATCATAAGGGGGAACCCTTAACAATTTTGAAATTACATTCCCAGACTTCAAATTGCCACAACTTTGCCAAATCTAAGCCGATTTTCAATATCGAAGCCATTTTGATCATAATTTGGCATCTAGTTTAATTCTACTTCTCAAGTTTATTAATTCTTGCAAAAAAATAATTGTGTATTTTTTGCGAAAAAATCATAAGGGGGAACCCTTACCAATTTTGAAATTACATTCCCAGACTTCGAATTGCCGCAACTTTGCCAAATCTCAGCCGATTTTCAATATCGAAGCCATTTTGATCATAATTTGGCATCTAGTTTAATTCTACATCTCAAGTTTATTAATTTTTGGCAAAAAAATAATTGTGTATTTTTTGCGAAAAAATCATAAGGGGGAACCCTTACAAATTTTGAAATTACATTCCCAGACTTCGAATTGCCACAACTTTGCCAAATCTAAGCCGATTTTCAATATCGAAGCCATTTTGATCATAATTTGGCATCTAGTTTAATTCTACATCTCAAGTTTATACATTTTTGAAAAAAAAAATTGTGTTTTTTTTGGCGAAAAAAGCATAAGGGGGAACCCTTACCAATTTTGAAATGACATTCCCAGACTTCGAATTGCCACAACTTTGCCAAATCTAAGCCGATTTTCAATATCGAAGCCATTTTGATCATAATTTGGCATCTAGTTTAATTCTACATCTCAAGTTTATTAATTTTTGAAAAAAAATAATTGTGTATTTTTTGCGAAAAAATCATAAGGGGGAACCCTTACCAATTTTGAAATGACATTCCCAGACTTCGAATTGCCACAACTTTGCCAAATCTAAGCCGATTTTCAATATCGAAGCCATTTTGATCATAATTTGGCATCTAGTTTAATTCTACATCTCAAGTTTATTAATTTTTGAAAAAAATAATTGTGTATTTTTTGCGAAAAAATCATAAGGGGGAACCCTCACCAATTTTGAAATTACATTCCCAGACTTCGAATTGCCACAACTTTGCCAAATCTCAGCCGATTTTCAATATCGAAGCCATTTTGATCATAATTTGGCATCTAGTTTAATTCTACATCTCAAGTTTATTAATTTTTGAAAAAAATAATTGTGTATTTTTTGCGAAAAAATCATAAGGGGGAACCCTTACCAATTTTGAAATGACATTCCCAGACTTCGAATTGCCACAACTTTGCCAAATCTAAGCCGATTTTCAATATCGAAGCCATTTTGATCATAATTTGGCATCTAGTTTAATTCTACATCTCAAGTTTATTAATTTTTGAAAAAAATAATTGTGTATTTTTTGCGAAAAAAGCATAAGGGGGAACCCTTACCAATTTTGAAATGACATTCCCAGACTTCGAATTGCCACAACTTTGCCAAATCTAAGCCGATTTTCAATATCGAAGCCATTTTGATCATAATTTGGCATCTAGTTTAATTCTACATCTCAAGTTTATTAATTTTTGAAAAAAAATAATTGTGTATTTTTTGCGAAAAAATCATAAGGGGGAACCCTTACCAATTTTGAAATTACATTCCCAGACTTCGAATTGCCACAACTTTGCCAAATCTAAGCCGATTTTCAATATCGAAGCCATTTTGATCATAATTTGGCATCTAGTTTAATTCTACATCTCAAGTTTATTAATTTTTGAAAAAAAAAATTGTGTATTTTTTGCGAAAAAAGCATAAGGGGGAACCCTTACCAATTTTGAAATGACATTCCCAGACTTCGAATTGCCACAACTTTGCCAAATCTAAGCCGATTTTCAATATCGAAGCCATTTTGATCATAATTTGGCATCTAGTTTAATTCTACATCTCAAGTTTATTAATTTTTGCAAAAAAATAATTGTGTATTTTTTGCGAAAAAATCATAAGGGGGAACCCTTACCAATTTTGAAATGACATTCCCAGACTTCGAATTGCCACAACTTTGCCAAATCTAAGCCGATTTTCAATATCGAAGCCATTTTGATCATAATTTGGCATCTAGTTTAATTCTACATCTCAAGTTTATTAATTTTTGAAAAAAAAAATTGTGTATTTTTTGCGAAAAAAGCATAAGGGGGAACCCTCACCAATTTTGAAATGCCATCCCCAGACTTCGAATTGCCGCAACTTTGCCAAATCTCAGCCGATTTTCAATATCGAAGCCATTTTGATCATAATTTGGCATCTAGTTTAATTCTACATCTCAAGTTTATTAATTTTTGAAAAAAATAATTGTGTATTTTTTGCGAAAAAAGCATAAGGGGGAACCCTTACCAATTTTGAAATGACATTCCCAGACTTCGAATTGCCACAACTTTGCCAAATCTAAGCCGATTTTCAATATCGAAGCCATTTTGATCATAATTTGGCATCTAGTTTAATTCTACATCTCAAGTTTATTAATTTTTTAAAAAAATAATTGTGTATTTTTTGCGAAAAAAGTCATAAGGGGGAACCCTTACCAATTTTGAAATTACATTCCCAGACTTCGAATTGCCGCAACTTTGCCAAATCTAAGCCGATTTTCAATATCGAAGCCATTTTGATCATAATTTGGCATCTAGTTTAATTCTACATTTCAAGTTTATTAATTTTTTAAAAAAAAATAATTGTGTATTTTTTGCGAAAAAAGCATAAGGGGGAACCCTCACCAATTTTGAAATGACATTCCCAGACTTCGAATTGCCACAACTTTGCCAAATCTAAGCCGATTTTCAATATCGAAGCCATTTTGATCATAATTTGGCATCTAGTTTAATTCTACATCTCAAGTTTATTAATTTTTGCAAAAAAATAATTGTGTATTTTTTGCGAAAAAATCATAAGGGGGAACCCTTACCAATTTTGAAATGACATTCCCAGACTTCGAATTGCCACAACTTTGCCAAATCTAAGCCGATTTTCAATATCGAAGCCATTTTGATCATAATTTGGCATCTAGTTTAATTCTACATCTCAAGTTTATTAATTTTTTGAAAAAAAAAATTGTGTATTTTTTGCGAAAAAAATCATAAGGGGGAACCCTTACCAATTTTGAAATTACATTCCCAGACTTCGAATTGCCACAACTTTGCCAAATCTAAGCCGATTTTCAATATCGAAGCCATTTTGATCATAATTTGGCATCTAGTTTAATTCTACATCTCAAGTTTATTAATTTTTGAAAAAAAAAATTGTGTATTTTTTGGCGAAAAAAGCATAAGGGGGAACCCTCACCAATTTTGAAATGCCATCCCCAGACTTCGAATTGCCGCAACTTTGCCAAATCTAAGCCGATTTTCAATATCGAAGCCATTTTGATCATAATTTGGCATCTAGTTTAATTCTACATCTCAAGTTTATTAATTTTTGCAAAAAAATAATTGTGTATTTTTTGCGAAAAAATCATAAGGGGGAACCCTTACAAATTTTGAAATTACATTCCCAGACTTCGAATTGCCACAACTTTGCCAAATCTAAGCCGATTTTCAATATCGAAGCCATTTTGATCATAATTTGGCATCTAGTTTAATTCTACATTTCAAGTTTATTAATTTTTTAAAAAAAATAATTGTGTATTTTTTGCGAAAAAATCATAAGGGGGAACCCTTACCAATTTTGAAATTACATTCCCAGACTTCGAATTGCCACAACTTTGCCAAATCTAAGCCGATTTTCAATATCGAAGCCATTTTGATCATAATTTGGCATCTAGTTTAATCCTTCATCTCAAGTTTATACATTTTTGAAAAAAAAAATTTTTTTTTTTGGCGAAAAAAGCATAAGGGGGAACCCTTACCAATTTTCAAATGACATTCCCAGACTTCGAATTGCCACAACTTTATCAAATATAAACCGATTGTCAATATCGAGGCCATTTTGATCATAATTTGGCATCTAGTTTAATTCTACATCTCAAGTTTATTAATTTTTGAAAAAAAAAATTGTGTATTTCTTGCGAAAAAAGCATAAGGGGGAACCCTTACCAATTTTGAAATGACATTCCCAGACTTCGAATTGCCACAACTTTGCCAAATCTAAGCCGATTTTCAATATCGAAGCCATTTTGATCATAATTTGGCATCTAGTTTAATTCTACATCTCAAGTTTATTAATTTTTGAAAAAAAATAATTGTGTATTTTTTGCGAAAAAAGCATAAAGGGGAACCCTCACCAATTTTGAAATGCCATCCCCAGACTTCGAATTGCCACAACTTTGCCAAATCTCAGCCGATTTTCAATATCGAAGCCATTTTGATCATAATTTGGCATCTAGTTTAATTCTACATCTCAAGTTTATTAATTTTTGCAAAAAAATAATTGTGTATTTTTTGCGAAAAAATCATAAGGGGGAACCCTTACAAATTTTGAAATTACAATCCCAGACTTCGAATTGCCACAACTTTGCCAAATCTAAGCCGATTTTCAATATCGAAGCCATTTTGATCATAATTTGGCATCTAGTTTAATTCTACATTTCAAGTTTATTAATTTTTGAAAAAAAAAATTGTGTATTTTTTGCGAAAAAATCATAAGGGGGAACCCTTACCAATTTTGAAATTACATTCCCAGACTTCGAATTGCCACAACTTTGCCAAATCTAAGCCGATTTTCAATATCGAAGCCATTTTGATCATAATTTGGCATCTAGTTTAATTCTACATCTCAAGTTTATTAATTTTTGAAAAAAAAAAATTTTGTATTTTTTGCGAAAAAAGCATAAGGGGGAACCCTTACCAATTTTCAAATGACATTCCCAGACTTCGAATTGCCACAACTTTGCCAAATCTAAGCCGATTTTCAATATCGAAGCCATTTTGATCATAATTTGGCATCTAGTTTAATTCTACATCTCAAGTTTATTAATTTTTGAAAAAAAAAATTGTGTATTTTTTGCGAAAAAAGCATAAGGGGGAACCCTCACCAATTTTGAAATGCCATCCCCAGACTTCGAATTGCCGCAACTTTGCCAAATCTCAGCCGATTTTCAATATCGAAGCCATTTTGATCATAATTTGGCATCTAGTTTAATTCTACATTTCAAGTTTATTAATTTTTTATAAAAAATAATTGTGTATTTTTTTTGTATTTTTGCGAAAAAATCATAAGGGGGAACCCTTACCAATTTTGAAATAACATTCCCAGACTTCGAATTGCCACAACTTTGCCAAATCTAAGCCGATTTTCAATATCGAAGCCATTTTGATCATAATTTGGCATCTAGTTTAATTCTACATTTCAAGTTTATTAATTTTTTAAAAAAAATAATTGTGTATTTTTTGCGAAAAAATCATAAGGGGGAACCCTTACCAATTTTGAAATTACATTCCCAGACTTCGAATTGCCACAACTTTGCCAAATCTAAGCCGATTTTCAATATCGAAGCCATTTTGATCATAATTTGGCATCTAGTTTAATTCTTCATCTCAAGTTTATTAATTTTTGAAAAAAAAAATTGTGTATTTTTTGCGAAAAAAGCATAAGGGGGAACCCTTACCAATTTTGAAATGACATTCCCAGACTTCGAATTGCCGCAACTTTGCCAAATCTCAGCCGATTTTCAATATCGAAGCCATTTTGATCATAATTTGGCATCTAGTTTAATTCTACATCTCAAGTTTATTAATTTTTGAAAAAAAAAATTGTGTATTTTTTGCGAAAAAATCATAAGGGGGAACCCTTACAAATTTTGAAATGACATTCCCAGACTTCGAATTGCCACAACTTTGCCAAATCTAAGCCGATTTTCAATATCGAAGCCATTTTGATCATAATTTGGCATCTAGTTTAATTCTACATCTCAAGTTTATTAATTTTTGAAAAAAAAAATTGTGTATTTTTTGCGAAAAAAGCATAAGGGGGAACCCTCACCAATTTTGAAATGCCATCCCCAGACTTCGAATTGCCGCAACTTTGCCAAATCTAAGCCGATTTTCAATATCGAAGCCATTTTGATCATAATTTGGCATCTAGTTTAATTCTACATCTCAAGTTTATTAATTTTTGCAAAAAAATAATTGTGTATTTTTTGCGAAAAAATCATAAGGGGGAACCCTTACCAATTTTGAAATTACATTCCCAGACTTCGAATTGCCACAACTTTGCCAAATCTAAGCCGATTTTCAATATCGAAGCCATTTTGATCATAATTTGGCATCTAGTTTAATTCTACATCTCAAGTTTATTAATTTTTGAAAAAAAATAATTGTGTATTTTTTGCGAAAAAAGCATAAGGGGGAACCCTTACCAATTTTGAAATGACATTCCCAGACTTCGAATTGCCACAACTTTGCCAAATCTAAGCCGATTTTCAATATCGAAGCCATTTTGATCATAATTTGGCATCTAGTTTAATTCTACATCTCAAGTTTATTAATTTTTTGAAAAAAAAAAATTGTGTATTTTTTGCGAAAAAAGCATAAGGGGGAACCCTTACCAATTTTCAAATGACATTCCCAGACTTCGAATTGCCACAACTTTATCAAATATAAACCGATTGTCAATATCAAGGCCATTTTGATCATAATTTGGCATCTAGTTTAATTCTACATCTCAAGTTTATTAATTTTTGAAAAAAAATAATTGTGTATTTTTTGCGAAAAAAGCATAAGGGGGAACCCTCACCAATTTTGAAATGCCATTCCCAGACTTCGAATTGCCACAACTTTGCCAAATCTAAGCCGATTTTCAATATCGAAGCCATTTTGATCATAATTTGGCATCTAGTTTAATTCTACATCTCAAGTTTATTACATTTTTGAAAAAAAATAATTGTGTATTTTTTGGCGAAAAAAGCATAAGGGGGAACCCTCACCAATTTTGAAATGCCATCCCCAGACTTCGAATTGCCGCAACTTTGCCAAATCTCAGCCGATTTTCAATATCGAAGCCATTTTGATCATAATTTGGCATCTAGTTTAATTCTACATCTCAAGTTTATTAATTTTTGCAAAAAAATAATTGTGTATTTTTTGCGAAAAAATCATAAGGGGGAACCCTTACAAATTTTGAAATTACAATCCCAGACTTCGAATTGCCACAACTTTGCCAAATCTAAGCCGATTTTCAATATCGAAGCCATTTTGATCATAATTTGGCATCTAGTTTAATTCTACATTTCAAGTTTATTAATTTTTTATAAAAAATAATTGTGTATTTTTTGCGAAAAAATCATAAGGGGGAACCCTTACCAATTTTGAAATTACATTCCCAGACTTCGAATTGCCACAACTTTGCCAAATCTAAGCCGATTTTCAATATCGAAGCCATTTTGATCATAATTTGGCATCTAGTTTAATCCTACATCTCAAGTTTATATATTTTTGAAAAAAAAAAATATTTTTTATTTGGCGAAAAAAGCATAAGGGGGAACCCTTACCAATTTTCAAATGACATTCCCAGACTTCGAATTGCCACAACTTTATCAAATCTAAACCGATTGTCAATATCGAGGCCATTTTGATCATAATTTGGCATCTAGTTTAATTCTACACCTCAAGTTTATTAATTTTTGAAAAAAAAATTGTGTATTTTTTGCGAAAAAAGCATAAGGGGGAACCCTCACCAATTTTGAAATGCCATCCCCAGACTTCGAATTGCCGCAACTTTGCCAAATCTCAGCCGATTTTCAATATCGAAGCCATTTTGATCATAATTTGGCATCTAGTTTAATTCTACATCTCAAGTTTATTAATTTTTGGCGAAAAAATAATTGTGTATTTTTTGCGAAAAAATCATAAGGGGGAACCCTTACCAATTTTAAAATTACATTCCCAGACTTCGAATTGCCACAACTTTGCCAAATCTAAGCCGATTTTCAATATCGAAGCCATTTTGATCATAATTTGGCATCTAGTTTAATTCTACATCTCAAGTTTATTAATTTTTGAAAAAAAAAATTGTGTATTTTTTGCGAAAAAAGCATAAGGGGGAACCCTTACCAATTTTCAAATGACATTCCCAGACTTCGAATTGCCACAACTTTATCAAATATAAACCGATTGTCAATATCAAGGCCATTTTGATCATAATTTGGCATCTAGTTTAATTCTACATCTCAAGTTTATTAATTTTTGAAAAAAAAAATTGTGTATTTTTTGCGAAAAAAGCATAAAGGGGAACCCTCACCAATTTTGAAATGCCATCCCCAGACTTCGAATTGCCACAACTTTGCCAAATCTCAGCCGATTTTCAATATCGAAGCCATTTTGATCATAATTTGGCATCTAGTTTAATTCTACATCTCAAGTTTATACATTTTTGAAAAAAAAAATGTTTTTTTTTTTGGCGAAAAAAGCATAAGGGGGAACCCTTACCAATTTTCAAATGCCATCCCCAGACTTCTAATTGCCGCAACTTTGCCAAATCTCAGCCGATTTTCAATATCGAAGCCATTTTGATCATAATTTGGCATCTAGTTTAATTCTACATCTCAAGTTTATTAATTTTTGCAAAAAAATAATTGTGTATTTTTTGCGAAAAAATCATAAGGGGGAACCCTTACAAATTTTGAAATTACAATCCCAGACTTCGAATTGCCACAACTTTGCCAAATCTAAGCCGATTTTCAATATCGAAGCCATTTTGATCATAATTTGGCATCTAGTTTAATTCTACATTTCAAGTTTATTAATTTTTTATAAAAAATAATTGTGTATTTTTTGCGAAAAAATCATAAGGGGGAACCCTTACCAATTTTGAAATTACATTCCCAGACTTCGAATTGCCACAACTTTGCCAAATCTAAGCCGATTTTCAATATCGAAGCCATTTTGATCATAATTTGGCATCTAGTTTAATCCTACATCTCAAGTTTATATATTTTTGAAAAAAAAAAATATTTTTTATTTGGCGAAAAAAGCATAAGGGGGAACCCTTACCAATTTTCAAATGACATTCCCAGACTTCGAATTGCCACAACTTTATCAAATCTAAACCGATTGTCAATATCGAGGCCATTTTGATCATAATTTGGCATCTAGTTTAATTCTACATCTCAAGTTTATTAATTTTTGAAAAAAAAAATTGTGTATTTTTTGCGAAAAAAGCATAAGGGGGAACCCTCACCAATTTTGAAATGCCATCCCCAGACTTCGAATTGCCGCAACTTTGCCAAATCTCAGCCGATTTTCAATATCGAAGCCATTTTGATCATAATTTGGCATCTAGTTTAATTCTACATCTCAAGTTTATTAATTTTTGGCGAAAAAATAATTGTGTATTTTTTGCGAGAAAATCATAAGGGGGAACCCTTACAAATTTTGAAATTACATTCCCAGACTTCGTATTGCCACAACTTTGCCAAATCTAAGCCGATTTTTAATATCGAAGCCATTTTGATCATAATTTGGCATCTAGTTTAATCCTACATCTCAAGTTTATACATTTTTGAAAAAAAAAACGTTTATTTTTTTTGGCGAAAAAAGCATAAGGGGGAACCCTAACCAATTTTCAAATGACATTCCCAAACTTCGAATTGCCACAACTTTGTCAAATCTAAGCCGATTTTCAATATCGAGGCCATTTTGATCATAATTTGGCATCTAGTTTAATTCTACATCTCAAGTTTATTAATTTTTGAAAAAAATAATTGTGTATTTTTTGCGAAAAAAGCATAAGAGGGAACCCTCACCAATTTTGAAATGCCATCCCCAGACTTCGAATTGCCGCAACTTTGCCAAATCTAAGCCGATTTTCAATATCGAAGCCATTTCGATCATAATTTGGCATCTAGTTTAATTCTACATCTCAAGTTTATTAATTTTTGCAAATAAATAATTGTGTATTTTTTGCGAAAAAATCATAAGGGGGAACCCTCACAAATTTTGAAATTACATTCCCAGACTTCGAATTGCCACAACTTTGCCAAATCTAAGCCGATTTTTAATATCGAAGCCATTCTGATCATAGTTTGGCATCTAGTTTAATTCTACATCTCAAGTTTATTAATTTTTGGAAAAAAATTGTGTATATTTTGCGAAAAAAGCATAAGGGGGAACCCTCACCAGTTTTGAAATGCCATCCCCAGACTTCGAATTGCCACAACTTTGCCAAATCTAAGCCGATTTTCAATATCGAAGCCATTTTGATCATAATTTGGCATCTAGTTTAATTCTACATCTCAAGTTTATTAATTTTTGAAAAAAATAATTGTGTATTTTTTGCGAAAAAATCATAAGGGGGAACCCTTACCAATTTTGAAATGACATTCCCAGACTTCGAATTGCCACAACTTTGCCAAATCTAAGCCGATTTTCAATATCGAAGCCATTTTGATCATAATTTGGCATCTAGTTTAATTCTACATCTCAAGTTTATTACATTTTTGAAAAAAAAAATATTTTTTTTTTGGCGAAAAAAGCATAAGGGGGAACCCTTACCAATTTTCAAATGACATTCCCAGACTTCGAATTGCCACAACTTTATCAAATCTAAACCGATTGTCAATATCGAGGCCATTTTGATCATAATTTGGCATCTAGTTTAATTCTACATCTCAAGTTTATTAATTTTTGAAAAAAAAAATTGTGTATTTTTTGCGAAAAAAGCATAAGGGGGAACCCTCACAAATTTTGAAATGCCATTCCCAGACTTCGAATTGCCACAACTTTGCCAAATCTAAGCCGATTTTCAATATCGAAGCCATTTTGATCATAATTTGGCATCTAGTTTAATTCTACATCTCAAGTTTATTAATTTTTGCAAAAAAATAATTGTGTATTTTTTGCGAAAAAATCATAAGGGGGAACCCTTACCAATTTTGAAATTACATTCCCAGACTTCGAATTGCCACAACTTTGCCAAATCTAAGCCGATTTTCAATATCGAAGCCATTTTGATCATAATTTGGCATCTAGTTTAATTCTACATCTCAAGTTTATAAATTTTTGAAAAAAATAATTGTGTATTTTTTGCGAAAAAAGCATAAGGGGGAACCCTTACCAATTTTGAAATGACATTCCCAGACTTCGAATTGCCACAACTTTGCCAAATCTAAGCCGATTTTCAATATCGAAGCCATTTTGATCATAATTTGGCATCTAGTTTAATTCTACATCTCAAGTTTATTAATTTTTGCAAAAAAATAATTGTGTATTTTTTGCGAAAAAATCATAAGGGGGAACCCTTACAAATTTTGAAATTACATTCCCAGACTTCGAATTGCCACAACTTTGCCAAATCTAAGCCGATTTTCAATATCGAAGCCATTTTGATCATAATTTGGCATCTAGTTTAATTCTACATCTCAAGTTTATTAATTTTTGCAAAAAAATAATTGTGTATTTTTTGCGAAAAAATCATAAGGGGGAACCCTTACAAATTTTGAAATTACATTCCCAGACTTCGAATTGCCACAACTTTGCCAAATCTAAGCCGATTTTTAATATCGAAGCCATTTTGATCATAATTTGGCATCTAGTTTAATTCTACATCTCAAGTTTATTACATTTTTGAAAAAAAAATTGTGTATTTTTTTGGCGAAAAAAGCATAAGGGGGAACCCTTACCAATTTTCAAATGACATTCCCAGACTTCGAATTGCCACAACTTTGCCAAATCTAAGCCGATTGTCAATATCGAAGCCATTTTGATCATAATTTGGCATCTAGTTTAATTCTACATCTCAAGTTTATTAATTTTTGAAAAAAAAATTGTGTATTTTTTGCGAAAAAAGCATAAGGGGGAACCCTCACCAATTTTGAAATGCCATTCCCAGACTTCGAATTGCCACAACTTTGCCAAATCTAAGCCGATTTTCAATATCGAAGCCATTTTGATCATAATTTGGCATCTAGTTTAATTCTACATCTCAAGTTTATTAATTTTTGCAAAAAAATAATTGTGTATTTTTTGCGAAAAAATCATAAGGGGGAACCCTTACAAATTTTGAAATTACATTCCCAGACTTCGAATTGCCACAACTTTGCCAAATCTAAGCCGATTTTCAATATCGAAGCCATTCTGATCATAATTTGGCATCTAGTTTAATTCTACATCTCAAGTTTATTAATTTTTGAAAAAAAAAATTGTGTATTTTTTGCGAAAAAAGCATAAGGGGGAACCCTCACCAATTTTGAAATGCCATCCCCAGACTTCGAATTGCCGCAACTTTGCCAAATCTAAGCCGATTTTCAATATCGAAGCCATTTTGATCATAATTTGGCATCTAGTTTAATTCTACATCTCAAGTTTATACATTTTTGAAAAAAAAAATGTGTATTTTTTGGCGAAAAAAGCATAAGGGGGAACCCTTACCAATTTTCAAATGACATTCCCAGACTTCGAATTGCCACAACTTTGTCAAATCTAAGCCGATTTTCAATATCGAAGCCATTTTGATCATAATTTGGCATCTAGTTTAATTCTACATCTCAAGTTTATTAATTTTTGCAAAAAAATAATTGTGTATTTTTTGCGAAAAAATCATAAGGGGGAACCCTTACAAATTTTGAAATTACATTCCCAGACTTCGAATTGCCACAACTTTGCCAAATCTAAGCCGATTTTCAATATCGAAGCCATTTTGATCATAATTTGGCATCTAGTTTAATTCTACATCTCAAGTTTATTAATTTTTGAAAAAAATAATTGTGTATTTTTTGCGAAAAAATCATAAGGGGGAACCCTTACCAATTTTGAAATGACATTCCCAGACTTCGAATTGCCACAACTTTGCCAAATCTAAGCCGATTTTCAATATCGAAGCCATTTTGATCATAATTTGGCATCTAGTTTAATTCTACATCTCAAGTTTATTAATTTTTGCAAAAAAATAATTGTGTATTTTTTGCGAAAAAATCATAAGGGGGAACCCTTACCAATTTTGAAATGACATTCCCAGACTTCGAATTGCCACAACTTTGCCAAATCTAAGCCGATTTTCAATATCGAAGCCATTTTGATCATAATTTGGCATCTAGTTTAATTCTACATCTCAAGTTTATTAATTTTTGAAAAAAAAAATTGTGTATTTTTTGGCGAAAAAAGCATAAGGGGGAACCCTTACCAATTTTGAAATGACATTCCCAGACTTCGAATTGCCACAACTTTGCCAAATCTAAGCCGATTTTCAATATCGAAGCCATTTTGATCATAATTTGGCATCTAGTTTAATTCTACATCTCAAGTTTATTACATTTTTGAAAAAAAAATTGTGTATTTTTTGGCGAAAAAAGCATAAGGGGGAACCCTTACCAATTTTCAAATGACATTCCCAGACTTCGAATTGCCACAACTTTGTCAAATCTAAGCCGATTGTCAATATCGAGGCCATTTTGATCATAATTTGGCATCTAGTTTAATTCTACATCTCAAGTTTATTAATTTTTGCAAAAAAATAATTGTGTATTTTTTGGCGAAAAAAGCATAAGGGGGAACCCTTACAAATTTTGAAATTACATTCCCAGACTTCGAATTGCCACAACTTTGCCAAATCTAAGCCGATTTTTAATATCGAAGCCATTCTGATCATAGTTTGGCATCTAGTTTAATTCTACATCTCAAGTTTATTAATTTTTGAAAAAAAAATTGTGTATATTTTGCGAAAAAAGCATAAGGGGGAACCCTCACCAGTTTTGAAATGCCATCCCCAGACTTCGAATTGCCGCAACTTTGCCAAATCTAAGCCGATTTTCAATATCGAAGCCATTTTGATCATAATTTGGCATCTAGTTTAATTCTACATCTCAAGTTTATACATTTTTGAAAAAAAAAATGTTTTTTTTTTTGGCGAAAAAAGCATAAGGGGGAACCCTTACCAATTTTCAAATGACATTCCCAGACTTCGAATTGCCACAACTTTGTCAAATCTAAACCGATTGTCAATATCGAGGCCATTTTGATCATAATTTGGCATCTAGTTTAATTCTAAATCTCAAGTTTATTAATTTTTGCAAATAAATAATTGTTTATTTTTTGCGAAAAAATCATAAGGGGGAACCCTTACAAATTTTGAAATTACATTCCCAGACTTCGAATTGCCACAACTTTGCCAAATCTAAGCCGATTTTCAATATCGAAGCCATTCTGATCATAGTTTGGCATCTAGTTTAATTCTACATCTCAAGTTTATTAATTTTTGAAAAAAAAATTGTGTATATTTTGCGAAAAAAGCATAAGGGGGAACCCTCACCAGTTTTGAAATGCCATCCCCAGACTTCGAATTGCCGCAACTTTGCCAAATCTAAGCCGATTTTCAATATCGAAGCCATTTTGATCATAATTTGGCATCTAGTTAAATTCAAGTTTATACATTTTTGAAAAAAAAAATGTGTTTTTTTTTGGCGAAAAAAGCATAAGGGGGAACCCTTACCAATTTTCAAATGACATTCCCAGACTTCGAATTGCCACAACTTTGTCAAATCTCAGCCGATATTCAATATCGAAGCCATTTTGATCATAATTTGGCATCTAGTTTAATTCTACATCTCAAGTTTATTAATTTTTGCAAAAAAATAATTGTGTATTTTTTGCGAAAAAATCATAAGGGGGAACCCTTACAAATTTTGAAATTACATTCCCAGACTTCGAATTGCCACAACTTTGCCAAATCTAAGCCGATTTTTAATATCGAAGCCATTCTGATCATAGTTTGGCATCTAGTTTAATTCTACATCTCAAGTTTATTAATTTTTGAAAAAAAAATTGTGTATATTTTGCGAAAAAAGCATAAGGGGGAACCCTCACCAGTTTTGAAATGCCATCCCCAGACTTCGAATTGCCGCAACTTTGCCAAATCTCAGCCGATTTTCAATATCGAAGCCATTTTGATCATAATTTGGCATCTAGTTTAATTCTACATCTCAAGTTTATTAATTCTTGCAAAAAAATAATTGTGTATTTTTTGCGAAAAAATCATAATGGGGAACCCTTACCGATTTTGAAATAACATTCCCAGACTTCGAATTGCCGCAACTTTGCCAAATCTAAGCCGATTTTCAATATCGAAGCCATTTTGATCATAATTTGGCATATAGTTTAATTCTACATTTCAAGTTTATTAATTTTTTAAAAAAAATAATTGTGTATTTTTTGCGAAAAAATCATATGGGGGAACCCTTACCAATTTTGAAATTACATTCCCAGACTTCGAATTGCCACAACTTTGCCAAATCTAAGCCGATTTTCAATATCAAAGCCATTTTGATCATAATTTGGCATCTAGTTTAATCCTTCATCTCAAGTTTATACATTTTTGAAAAAAAAAATATTTTTGTTTTGGCGATAAAAGCATAAGGGGGAACCCTTACCAATTTTCAAATGACATTCCCAGACTTCGAATTGCCACAACTTTATCAAATATAAACCGATTGTCAATATCGAGGCCATTTTGATCATAATTTGGCATCTAGTTTAATTCTACATCTCAAGTTTATTAATTTTTGAAAAAAAAAAATTGTGTATTTTTTGCGAAAAAAGCATAAGGGGGAACCCTCACCAATTTTGAAATGCCATCCCCAGACTTCGAATTGCCACAACTTTGCCAAATCTAAGCCGATTTTCAATATCGAAGCCATTTTGATCATAATTTGGCATCTAGTTTAATTTTACATCTCAAGTTTATACATTTTTGAAAAAAAAAATGTTTTTTTTTTTGGCGAAAAAAGCATAAGGGGGAACCCTTACCAATTTTCAAATGACATTCCCAGACTTCGAATTGCCACAACTTTGTCAAATCTAAACCGATTGTCAATATCGAAGCCGTTCTGATCATAATTTGGCATCTAGTTTAATTCTACATCTCAAGTTTATTAATTTTTGAAAAAAAAAATGGTGTATTTTTTGCGAAAAAAGCATAAGGGGGAACCCTCACCAATTTTGAAATGCCATCCCCAGACTTCGAATTGCCACAACTTTATCAAATCTAAACCGATTGTCAATATCGAGGCCATTTTGATCATAATTTGGCATCTAGTTTAATTCTACACCTCAAGTTTATTAATTTTTGAAAAAAAAAATGGTGTATTTTTTGCGAAAAAAGCATAAGGGGGAACCCTCACCAATTTTGAAATGCCATCCCCAGACTTCGAATTGCCGCAACTTTGCCAAATCTCAGCCGATTTTCAATATCGAAGCCATTTTGATCATAATTTGGCATCTAGTTTAATTCTACATCTCAAGTTTATTAATTTTTGCAAATAAATAATTGTGTATTTTTTGCGAAAAAATCATAAGGGGGAACCCTTACAAATTTTGAAATTACATTCCCAGACTTCGAATTGCCACAACTTTGCCAAATCTAAGCCGATTTTTAATATCGAGGCCATTTTGATCATAATTTGGCATCTAGTTTAATTCTACATCTCAAGTTTATTAATTTTTGAAAAAAAAAATTGTGTATATTTTGCGAAAAAAGCATAAGGGGGAACCCTCACCAGTTTTGAAATGCCATCCCCAGACTTCGAATTGCCGCAACTTTGCCAAATCTAAGCCGATTTTCAATATCGAAGCCATTTTGATCATAATTTGGCATCTAGTTTAATTCTACATCTCAAGTTTATTAATTTTTGAAAAAAAAATTGTGTATTTTTTGCGAAAAAAATCATAAGGGGGAACCCTTACAAATTTTGAAATAACATTCCCAGACTTCGAATTGCCACAACTTTGCCAAATCTAAGCCGATTTTTAATATCGAAGCCATTCTGATCATAATTTGGCATCTAGTTTAATTCTAAATCTCAAGTTTATTAATTTTTGAAAAAAAAATTGTGTATATTTTTGCGAAAAAAGCATAAGGGGGAACCCTCACCAATTTTGAAATGCCATCCCCAGACTTCGAATTGCCGCAACTTTGCCAAATCTAAGCCGATTTTCAATATCGAAGCCATTTTGATCATAATTTGGCATCTAGTTTAATTCTACATCTCAAGTTTATTACATTTTTGCAAATAAATAATTGTGTATTTTTTGCGAAAAAATCATAAGGGGGAACCCTTACAAATTTTGAAATTACATTCCCAGACTTCGAATTGCCACAACTTTGCCAAATCTAAGCCGATTTTTAATATCGAAGCCATTCTGATCATAATTTGGCATCTAGTTTAATTCTACATCTCAAGTTTATTAATTTTTTGAAAAAAAAATTGTGTATATTTTGCGAAAAAAGCATAAGGGGGAACCCTCACCAGTTTTGAAATGCCATCCCCAGACTTCGAATTGCCGCAACTTTGCCAAATCTAAGCCGATTTTCAATATCGAAGCCATTTTGATCATAATTTGGCATCTAGTTTAATTACATTCAAGTTTATACATTTTTGAAAAAAAAAATGTTTTTTTTTTTGGCGAAAAAAGCATAAGGGGGAACCCTTACCAATTTTCAAATGACATTCCCAGACTTCGAATTGCCACAACTTTGTCAAATCTCAGCCGATATTCAATATCGAAGCCATTTTGATCATAATTTGGCATCTAGTTTAATTCTACATCTCAAGTTTATTAATTTTTGAAAAAAAAATTGTGTATTTTTTGCGAAAAAAGCATAAGGGGGAACCCTCACCAATTTTGAAATGCCATCCCCAGACTTCGAATTGCCGCAACTTTGCCAAATCTAAGCCGATTTTCAATATCGAAGCCATTTTGATCATAATTTGGCATCTAGTTTAATTCTACATCTCAAGTTTATTAATTTTTGCAAAAAAAATAATTGTGTATTTTTTGCGAAAAAATCATAAGGGGGAACCCTTACAAATTTTGAAATGACATTCCCAGACTTCGAATTGCCACAACTTTGCCAAATCTAAGCCGATTTTCAATATCGAAGCCATTTTGATCATAATTTGGCATCTAGTTTAATTCTACATCTCAAGTTTATTAATTTTTGAAAAAAAAATTGTGTATTTTTTGCGAAAAAAGCATAAGGGGGAACCCTTACAAATTTTGAAATGACATTCCCAGACTTCGAATTGCCACAACTTTGTCAAATCTAAGCCGATTTTCAATATCGAGGCCATTTTGATCATAATTTGGCATCTAGTTTAATTCTACATCTCAAGTTTATTAATTTTTGAAAAAAAAATTGTGTATTTTTTGCGAAAAAAGCATAAGGGGGAACCCTTACAAATTTTGAAATTACATTCCCAGACTTCGTATTGCCACAACTTTGCCAAATCTAAGCCGATTTTCAATATCGAAGCCATTTTGATCATAATTTGGCATCTAGTTTACATCCTACATCTCAAGTTTATACATTTTTGAACAAAAAAATGTTTTTTTTTTGGCGAAAAAAGCATAAGGGGGAACCCTTACCAATTTTCAAATGACATTCCCAGACTTCGAATTGCCACAACTTTGTCAAATCTAAGCCGATTGTCAATATCGAGGCCATTTTGATCATAATTTGGCATCTAGTTTAATTCTACATCTCAAGTTTATTAATTTTTGAAAAAAAAAATTGTGTATTTTTTGCGAAAAAAGCATAAGGGGGAACCCTCACCAATTTTGAAATGCCATTCCCAGACTTCGAATTGCCACAACTTTGCCAAATCTCAGCCGATTTTCAATATCGAAGCCATTTTGATCATAATTTGGCATCTAGTTTAATTCTACATCTCAAGTTTATTAATTTTTGAAAAAAAAAATTGTGTATTTTTTGCGAAAAAAGCATAAGGGGGAACCCTCACCAATTTTGAAATGCCATTCCCAGACTTCGAATTGCCGCAACTTTGCCAAATCTCAGCCGATTTTCAATATCGAAGCCATTTTGATCATAATTTGGCATCTAGTTTAATTCTACATCTCAAGTTTATTAATTTTTGCGAAAAAATAATTGTGTATTTTTTGCGAAAAAATCATAAGGGGGAACCCTTACCAATTTTGAAATGACATTCCCAGACTTCGAATTGCCACAACTTTGCCAAATCTAAGCCGATTTTCAATATCGAAGCCATTTTGATCATAATTTGGCATCTAGTTTAATTCTACATCTCAAGTTTATTAATTTTTGAAAAAAAAATTGTGTATTTTTTGCGAAAAAAGCATAAGGGGGAACCCTCACCAATTTTGAAATGCCATTCCCAGACTTCGAATTGCCACAACTTTGCCAAATCTAAGCCGATTTTCAATATCGAAGCCATTCTGATCATAATTTGGCATCTAGTTTAATTCTACATCTCAAGTTTATTAATTTTTGAAAAAAAAAATTGTGTATTTTTTGCGAAAAAAGCATAAGGGGGAACCCTCACCAATTTTGAAATGCCATTCCCAGACTTCTAATTGCCGCAACTTTGCCAAATCTCAGCCGATTTTCAATATCGAAGCCATTTTGATCATAATTTGGCATCTAGTTTAATTCTACATCTCAAGTTTATTAATTTTTGAAAAAAATAATTGTGTATTTTTTGCGAAAAAAGCATAAGGGGGAACCCTCACCAATTTTGAAATGCCATTCCCAGACTTCGAATTGCCACAACTTTGCCAAATCTCAGCCGATTTTCAATATCGAAGCCATTTTGATCATAATTTGGCATCTAGTTTAATTCTACATCTCAAGTTTATTAATTTTTGGCGAAAAAATAATTGTGTATTTTTTGCGAAAAAATCATAAGGGGGAACCCTTACCAATTTTCAAATGACATTCCCAGACTTCGAATTGCCACAACTTTGTCAAATCTAAACCGATTGTCAATATCGAAGCCGTTCTGATCATAATTTGGCATCTAGTTTAATTCTACATCTCAAGTTTATTAATTTTTGAAAAAAAAATTGTGTATTTTTTGCGAAAAAAGCATAAGGGGGAACCCTCACCAATTTTGAAATGCCATTCCCAGACTTCGAATTGCCACAACTTTGCCAAATCTAAGCCGATTTTCAATATCGAAGCCATTTTGATCATAATTTGGCATCTAGTTTAATTCTACATCTCAAGTTTATTAATTTTTGAAAAAAAAATTGTGTATTTTTTGCGAAAAAAGCATAAGGGGGAACCCTCACCAATTTTGAAATGCCATTCCCAGACTTCGAATTGCCACAACTTTGCCAAATCTAAGCCGATTTTCAATATCGAAGCCATTTTGATCATAATTTGGCATCTAGTTTAATTCTACATCTCAAGTTTATTAATTTTTGCAAAAAAATAATTGTGTATTTTTTGCGAAAAAATCATAAGGGGGAACCCTTACAAATTTTGAAATGACATTCCCAGACTTCGAATTGCCACAACTTTGCCAAATCTAAGCCGATTTTCAATATCGAAGCCATTTTGATCATAATTTGGCATCTAGTTTAATTCTACATCTCAAGTTTATTAATTTTTGAAAAAAAAAATTGTGTATTTTTTGCGAAAAAAGCATAAGGGGGAACCCTCACCAATTTTGAAATGCCATTCCCAGACTTCTAATTGCCGCAACTTTGCCAAATCTCAGCCGATTTTCAATATCGAAGCCATTTTGATCATAATTTGGCATCTAGTTTAATTCTACATCTCAAGTTTATTAATTTTTGCAAAAAAATAATTGTGTATTTTTTGCGAAAAAATCATAAGGGGGAACCCTTACAAATTTTGAAATTACATTCCCAGACTTCGAATTGCCACAACTTTGCCAAATCTAAGCCGATTTTCAATATCGAAGCCATTCTGATCATAGTTTGGCATCTAGTTTAATTCTACATCGCAAGTTTATTAATTTTTGAAAAAAATAATTGTGTATTTTTTGCGAAAAAAGCATAAGAGGGAACCCTCACCAATTTTGAAATGCCATCCCCAGACTTCGAATTGCCGCAACTTTGCCAAATCTACGCCGATTTTCAATATCGAAGCCATTTCGATCATAATTTGGCATCTAGTTTAATTCTACATCTCAAGTTTATTAATTTTTGCAAAAAAATAATTGTGTATTTTTTGCGAAAAAAATCATAAGGGGGAACCCTTACAAATTTTGAAATTACATTCCCAGACTTCGAATTGCCACAACTTTGCCAAATCTAAGCCGATTTTCAATATCGAAGCCATTTTGATCATAATTTGGCATCTAGTTTAATTCTACATCTCAAGTTTAAACATTTTTGAAAAAAAAAAATGTTTTTTTTTTGGCGAAAAAAGCATAAGGGGGAACCCTTACCAATTTTCAAATGACATTCCCAGACTTCGAATTGCCACAACTTTGTCAAATCTAAGCCGATTGTCAATATCGAGGCCATTTTGATCATAATTTGGCATCTAGTTTAATTCTACATCTCAAGTTTATACATTTTTGAAAAAAAAATTGTGTATATTTTGCGAAAAAAGCATAAGGGGGAACCCTCACCAATTTTGAAATGCCATCCCCAGACTTCGAATTGCCACAACTTTGTCAAATCTAAACCGATTGTCAATATCGAAGCCATTCTGATCATAATTTGGCATCTAGTTTAATTCTACATCTCAAGTTTATTAATTTTTGAAAAAAAAAATTGTGTATTTTTTGCGAAAAAAGCATAAGGGGGAACCCTCACCAATTTTGAAATGCCATCCCCAGACTTCGAATTGCCGCAACTTTGCCAAATCTAAGCCGATTTTCAATATCGAAGCCATTTTGATCATAATTTGGCATCTAGTTTAATTCTACATCTCAAGTTTATTAATTTTTGCAAAAAAATAATTGTGTATTTTTTGCGAAAAAATCATAAGGGGGAACCCTTACAAATTTTGAAATTACATTCCCAGACTTCGAATTGCCACAACTTTGCCAAATCTAAGCCGATTTTCAATATCGAAGCCATTTTGATCATAATTTGGCATCTAGTTTAATTCTACATCTCAAGTTTATACATTTTTGAAAAAAAAAAATGTTTTTTTTTTTGGCGAAAAAAGCATAAGGGGGAACCCTTACCAATTTTCAAATGACATTCCCAGACTTCGAATTGCCACAACTTTGTCAAATCTAAACCGATTGTCAATATCGAGGCCATTTTGATCATAATTTAGCATCTAGTTTAGTTCTAAATCTCAAGTTTATTAATTTTTGCAAATAAATAATTGTGTATTTTTTGCGAAAAAATCATAAGGGGGAACCCTAACAAATTTTGAAATTACATTCCCAGACTTCGAATTGCCACAACTTTGCCAAATCTAAGCCGATTTTAAATATCGAAGCCATTTTGATCATAATTTGGCATCTAGTTTAATTCTACATCTCAAGTTTATACATTTTTGAAAAAAAAAAATGTTTTTTTTTTGGCGAAAAAAGCATAAGGGGGAACCCTTACCAATTTTCAAATGACGTTCCCAGACTTCGAATTGCCACAACTTTGTCAAATCTAAACCGATTGTCAATATCGAAGCCGTTCTGATCATAATTTGGCATCTAGTTTAATTCTACATCTCAAGTTTATTAATTTTTGAAAAAAAAATTGTGTATTTTTTGCGAAAAAAGCATAAGGGGGAACCCTCACCAATTTTGAAATGCCATCCCCAGACTTCTAATTGCCGCAACTTTGCCAAATCTCAGCCGATTTTCAATATCGAAGCCATTTTGATCATAATTTAGCATCTAGTTTAATTCTACATCTCAAGTTTATTAATTTTTGCAAAAAAATAATTGTGTATTTTTTGCGAAAAAATCATAAGGGGGAACCCTTACAAATTTTGAAATTACATTCCCAGACTTCGAATTGCCACAACTTTGTCAAATCTACACCGATTGTCAATATCGAGGCCATTTTGATCATAATTTAGCATCTAGTTTAGTTCTAAATCTCAAGTTTATTAATTTTTGCAAATAAATAATTGTGTATTTTTTGCGAAAAAATCATAAGGGGGAACCCTTACAAATTTTGAAATTACATTCCCAGACTTCGAATTGCCACAACTTTGCCAAATCTAAGCCGATTTTCAATATCGAAGCCATTTTGATCATAATTTGGCATCTAGTTTAATTCTACATCTCAAGTTTATTAATTTTTGAAAAAAAAAATTGTGTATTTTTTGCGAAAAAAGCATAAGGGGGAACCCTCACCAATTTTGAAATGCCATCCCCAGACTTCTAATTGCCGCAACTTTGCCAAATCTCAGCCGATTTTCAATATCGAAGCCATTTTGATCATAATTTAGCATCTAGTTTAATTCTACATCTCAAGTTTATTAATTTTTGCAAAAAAATAATTGTGTATTTTTTGCGAAAAAATCATAAGGGGGAACCCTTACAAATTTTGAAATTACATTCCCAGACTTCGAATTGCCACAACTTTGCCAAATCTAAGCCGATTTTCAATATCGAAGCCATTCTGATCATAGTTTGGCATCTAGTTTAATTCTACATCGCAAGTTTATTAATTTTTGAAAAAAAAATTGTGTATTTTTTGCGAAAAAAGCATAAGAGGGAACCCTCACCAATTTTGAAATGCCATCCCCAGACTTCGAATTGCCGCAACTTTGCCAAATCTACGCCGATTTTCAATATCGAAGCCATTTCGATCATAATTTGGCATCTAGTTTAATTCTACATCTCAAGTTTATTAATTTTTGCAAAAAAATAATTGTGTATTTTTTGCGAAAAAATCATAAGGGGGAACCCTTACAAATTTTGAAATTACATTCCCAGACTTCGAATTGCCACAACTTTGCCAAATCTAAGCCGATTTTCAATATCGAAGCCATTTTGATCATAATTTGGCATCTAGTTTAATTCTACATCTCAAGTTAATACATTTTTGAAAAAAAAAAAGGTTTTTTTTTGGCGAAAAAAGCATAAGGGGGAACCCTTACCAATTTTCAAATGACGTTCCCAGACTTCGAATTGCCACAACTTTGTCAAATCTAAACCGATTGTCAATATCGAAGCCGTTCTGATCATAATTTGGCATCTAGTTTAATTCTACATCTCAAGTTTATTAATTTTTGAAAAAAAAAATTGTGTATTTTTTGCGAAAAAAGCATAAGGGGGAACCCTCACCAATTTTGAAATGCCATCCCCAGACTTCTAATTGCCGCAACTTTGCCAAATCTCAGCCGATTTTCAATATCGAAGCCATTTTGATCATAATTTGGCATCTAGTTTAATTCTACATCTCAAGTTTATTAATTTTTGCAAAAAAATAATTGTGTATTTTTTGCGAAAAAATCATAAGGGGGAACCCTTACAAATTTTGAAATTACATTCCCAGACTTCGAATTGCCACAACTTTGCCAAATCTAAGCCGATTTTCAATATCGAAGCCATTTTGATCATAATTTGGCATCTAGTTTAATTCTACATCTCAAGTTTATACATTTTTGAAAAAAAAATTGTGTATATTTTGCGAAAAAAGCATAAGGGGGAACCCTCACCAGTTTTGAAATGCCATCCCCAGACTTCGAATTGCCACAACTTTGTCAAATCTAAACCGATTGTCAATATCGAAGCCGTTCTGATCATAATTTGGCATCTAGTTTAATTCTACATCTCAAGTTTATTAATTTTTGAAAAAAAAAATTGTGTATTTTTTGCGAAAAAAGCATAAGGGGGAACCCTCACCAATTTTGAAATGCCATCCCCAGACTTCTAATTGCCGCAACTTTGCCAAATCTCAGCCGATTTTCAATATCGAAGCCATTTTGATCATAATTTGGCATCTAGTTTAATTCTACATCTCAAGTTTATTAATTTTTGCAAAAAAATAATTGTGTATTTTTTGCGAAAAAATCATAAGGGGGAACCCTTACAAATTTTGATATTACATTCCCAGACTTCGAATTGCCACAACTTTGCCAAATCTAAGCCGATTTTCAATATCGAAGCCATTTTGATCATAATTTGGCATCTAGTTTAATTCTACATCTCAAGTTTATTACATTTTTGAAAAAAAAAATTGTTTTTTTTTTGCGAAAAAAAGCATAAGGGGGAACCCTTACCAATTTTCAAATGACATTCCCAGACTTCGAATTGCCACAACTTTGTCAAATCTAAACCGATTGTCAATATCGAGGCCATTTTGATCATAATTTAGCATCTAGTTTAGTTCTAAATCTCAAGTTTATTAATTTTTGCAAATAAATAATTGTGTATTTTTTGCGAAAAAAATCATAAGGGGGAACCCTAACAAATTTTGAAATTACATTCCCAGACTTCGAATTGCCACAACTTTGCCAAATCTAAGCCGATTTTAAATATCGAAGCCATTTTGATCATAATTTGGCATCTAGTTTAATTCTACATCTCAAGTTTATACATTTTTGACAAAAAAAAATGTTTTTTTTTTTGGCGAAAAAAGCATAAGGGGGAACCCTTACCAATTTTCAAATGACGTTCCCAGACTTCGAATTGCCACAACTTTGCCAAATCTAAACCGATTGTCAATATCGAAGCCATTCTGATCATAATTTGGCATCTAGTTTAATTCTACATCTCAAGTTTATTAATTTTTGAAAAAAAAAATTGTGTTTTTTTTGCGAAAAAAGCATAAGGGGGAACCCTCACCAATTTTGAAATGCCATCCCCAGACTTCGAATTGCCGCAACTTTGCCAAATCTCAGCCGATTTTCAATATCGAAGCCATTTTGATCATAATTTGGCATCTAGTTTAATTCTACATCTCAAGTTTATTAGTTTTTGCAAAAAAATAATTGTGTATTTTTTGCGAAAAAATCATAAGGGGGAACCCTTACAAATTTTGAAATTACATTCCCAGACTTCGAATTGCCACAACTTTGCCAAATCTAAACCGATTGTCAATATCGAGGCCATTTTGATCATAATTTGGCATCTAGTTTAATTCTACATCTCAAGTTTATTAATTTTTGCAAAAAAATAATTGTGTATTTTTTGCGAAAAAATCATAAGGGGGAACCCTTACAAATTTTGAAATGACATTCCCAGACTTCGAATTGCCACAACTTTGTCAAATCTAAACCGATTGTCAATATCGAAGCCGTTCTGATCATAATTTGGCATCTAGTTTAATTCTACATCTCAAGTTTATTAATTTTTGAAAAAAAAAATTGTGTATTTTTTGCGAAAAAAGCATAAGGGGGAACCCTCACCAATTTTGAAATGCCATCCCCAGACTTCTAATTGCCGCAACTTTGCCAAATCTCAGCCGATTTTCAATATCGAAGCCATTTTGATCATAATTTGGCATCTAGTTTAATTCTACATCTCAAGTTTATTAATTTTTGCAAAAAAATAATTGTGTATTTTTTGCGAAAAAAATCATAAGGGGGAACCCTTACAAATTTTGAAATTACATTCCCAGACTTCGAATTGCCACAACTTTGCCAAATCTAAGCCGATTTTCAATATCGAAGCCATTCTGATCATAGTTTGGCATCTAGTTTAATTCTACATCGCAAGTTTATTAATTTTTGAAAAAAAAATTGTGTATTTTTTGCGAAAAAAGCATAAGAGGGAACCCTCACCAATTTTGAAATGCCATCCCCAGACTTCGAATTGCCGCAACTTTGCCAAATCTACGCCGATTTTCAATATCGAAGCCATTTCGATCATAATTTGGCATCTAGTTTAATTCTACATCTCAAGTTTATTAATTTTTAAAAAAAATAATTGTGTATTTTTTGCGAAAAAATCATAAGGGGGAACCCTTACAAATTTTGAAATTACAATCCCAGACTTCTAATTGCCGCAACTTTGCCAAATCTAAGCCGATTTGCAATATCGAAGCCATTTCGATCATAATTTGGCATCTAGTTTAATTCTACATCTCAAGTTTATTAATTTTTGCAAATAAATAATTGTGTATTTTTTCCGAAAAAAGCATAAGGGGGAACCCTCACCAGTTTTGAAATGCCATCCCCAGACTTCGAATTGCCGCAACTTTGCCAAATCTCAGCCGATTTTCAATATCGAAGCCATTTTGATCATAATTTGGCATCTAGTTTAATTCTACTTCTCAAGTTTATTAATTCTTGCAAAAAAATAATTGTGTATTTTTTGCGAAAAAATCATAAGGGTGAACCCTTACCATTTTTGAAATAACATTCCCAGACTTCGAATTGCCGCAACTTTGCCAAATCTAAGCCGATTTTCAATATCGAAGCCATTTTGATCATAATTTGGCATCTAGTTTAATTCTACATTTCAAGTTTATTAATTTTTTAAAAAAAATAATTGTGTATTTTTTGCGAAAAAATCATAAGTGTGAACCCTTACCAATTTTGAAATTACATTCCCAGACTTCGAATTGCCACAACTTTGCCAAATCTAAGCCGATTTTCAATATCGAAGCCATTTTGATCATAATTTGGCATCTAGTTTAATTCTACATTTCAAGTTTATTAATTTTTTATAAAAAATAATTGTGTATTTTTTGCGAAAAAATCATAAGGGGGAACCCTTACCAATTTTGAAATTACATTCCCAGACTTCGAATTGCCACAACTTTGCCAAATCTAAGCCGATTTTCAATATCGAAGCCATTTTGATCATAATTTGGCATCTAGTTTAATTCTACATTTCAAGTTTATTAATTTTTTAAAAAATATAATTGAGTATTTTTTGCGAAAAAAGCATAAGAGGGAACCCTCACCAATTTTGAAATGCCATCCCCAGACTTCTAATTGCCGCAACTTTGCCAAATCTAAGCCGATTTGCAATATCGAAGCCATTTCGATCATAATTTGGCATCTAGTTTAATTCTACATCTCAAGTTTATTAATTTTTGCAAATAAATAATTGTGTATTTTTTCCGAAAAAATCATAAGGGGGAACCCTTAAAAATTTTGAAATTACATTCCCAGACTTCGAATTGCCACAACTTTGCCAAATCTCAGCCGATTTTTAATATCGAAGCCATTCTGATCATAGTTTGGCATCTAGTTTAATTCTACATTTCAAGTTTATTAATTTTTTAAAAAATATAATTGAGTATTTTTTGCGAAAAAAGCATAAGAGGGAACCCTCACCAATTTTCAAATGACATTCCCAGACTTCGAATTGCCACAACTTTGTCAAATCTAAACCGATTGTCAATATCGAGGCCATTTTGATCATAATTTAGCATCTAGTTTAGTTCTAAATCTCAAGTTTATTAATTTTTGCAAATAAATAATTGTGTATTTTTTGCGAAAAAATCATAAGGGGGAACCCTTACAAATTTTGAAATTACATTCCCAGACTTCGAATTGCCACAACTTTGCCAAATCTAAGCCGATTTTAAATATCGAAGCCATTTTGATCATAATTTGGCATCTAGTTTAATTCTACATCTCAAGTTTATACATTTTTGACAAAAAAAAATGTTTTTTTTTTTGGCGAAAAAAGCATAAGGGGGAACCCTTACCAATTTTCAAATGACGTTCCCAGACTTCGAATTGCCACAACTTTGTCAAATCTAAACCGATTGTCAATATCGAAGCCGTTCTGATCATAATTTGGCATCTAGTTTAATTCTACATCTCAAGTTTATTAATTTTTGAAAAAAAAAATTGTGTATTTTTTGCGAAAAAGCATAAGGGGGAACCCTCACCAATTTTGAAATGCCATCCCCAGACTTCTATTTGCCGCAACTTTGCCAAATCTCAGCCGATTTTCAATATCGAAGCCATTTTGATCATAATTTAGCATCTAGTTTAATTCTACATCTCAAGTTTATTAGTTTTTGCAAAAAAATAATTGTGTATTTTTTGCGAAAAAATCATAAGGGGGAACCCTTACAAATTTTGAAATTACATTCCCAGACTTCGAATTGCCACAACTTTGTCAAATCTAAACCGATTGTCAATATCGAGGCCATTTTGATCATAATTTAGCATCTAGTTTAGTTCTAAATTTCAAGTTTATTAATTTTTGCAAATAAATAATTGTGTATTTTTTGCGAAAAAATCATAAGGGGGAACCCTTACAAATTTTGAAATTACATTCCCAGACTTCGAATTGCCACAACTTTGTCAAATCTAAACCGATTGTCAATATCGAAGCCGTTCTGATCATAATTTGGCATCTAGTTTAATTCTACATCTCAAGTTTATTAATTTTTGAAAAAAAAAATTGTGTATTTTTTGCGAAAAAAGCATATGGGGGAACCCTCACCAATTTTGAAATGCCATCCCCAGACTTCTAATTGCCGCAACTTTGCCAAATCTCAGCCGATTTTCAATATCGAAGCCATTTTGATCATAATTTGGCATCTAGTTTAATTCTACATCTCAAGTTTATTAATTTTTGCAAAAAAATAATTGTGTATTTTTTATGAAAAAATCATAAGGGGGAACCCTTACAAATTTTGAAATTACATTCCCAGACTTCGAATTGCCACAACTTTGCCAAATCTAAGCCGATTTTCAATATCGAAGCCATTCTGATCATAGTTTGGCATCTAGTTTAATTCTACATCGCAAGTTTATTAATTTTTGAAAAAAAAATTGTGTATTTTTTGCGAAAAAAGCATAAGAGGGAACCCTC
>JAWNPD010000317.1:0-11905 GCA_035045305.1 Drosophila maculinotata | reverse complement strand
CCCTTACCAATTTTGAAATGCACATTCCCAGACTTCGAATTGCCACAACTTTGCCAAATCTAAACCGATTGTCAATATCGAGGCCATTTTGATCATAATTTGGCATCTAGTTTAATTCTACATCTCAAGTTTATTAATTTTTGAAAAAAAAATTGTGTATTTTTTGCGAAAAAAAGCATAAGGGGGAACCCTTACCAATTTTGAAATTACATTCCCAGACTTCGAATTGCCGCAACTTTGCCAAATCTCAGCCGATTTTCAATATCGAAGCCATTTTGATCATAATTTGGCATCTAGTTTAATTCTACATTTCAAGTTTATTAATTCTTGCAAAAAAATAATTGTGTATTTTTTGCGAAAAAATCATAAGGGGGAACCCTTACCAATTTTGAAATAACATTCCCAGACTTCGAATTGCCACAACTTTGTCAAATCTAAGCCGATTGTCAATATCGAGGCCATTTTGATCATAAATTGGCATCTAGTTTAATTCTACATCTCAAGTTTATTAACCCTTACCAATTTTGAAATAACATTCCCAGACTTCGAATTGCCGCAACTTTGCCAAATCTAAGCCGATTTTCAATATCGAAACCATTTTGATCATAATTTGGCATCTAGTTTAATTCTACATCTCAAGTTTATTAATTTTTGGCGAAAAAATAATTGTGTATTTTTTGCGAAAAAATCATAAGGGGGAACCCTTACCAATTTTGAAATTACATTCCCAGACTTCGAATTGCCACAACTTTGCCAAATCTAAGCCGATTTTCAATATCGAAGCCATTTTGATCATAATTTCGCATCTAGTTTAATTCTACATCTCAAGTTTATACATTTTTGAAAAAAAAAAATGTTTTTTTTTTGGCGAAAAAAGCATAAGGGGGGAACCCTTACCAATTTTCAAATGACATTCCCAGACTTCGAATTGCCACAACTTTATCAAATATAAACCGATTGTCAATATCGAGGCCATTTTGATCATAATTTGGCATCTAGTTTAATTCTACATCTCAAGTTTATTAATTTTTGAAAAAAAAAAATTGTGTATTTTTTGCGAAAAAAGCATAAGGGGGAACCCTCACCAATTTTGAAATGCCATCCCCAGACTTCGAATTGCCGCAACTTTGCCAAATCTAAGCCGATTTTCAATATCGAAGCCATTTTGATCATAATTTCGCATCTAGTTTAATTCTACATCTCAAGTTTATACATTTTTGAAAAAAAAAAATGTTTTTTTTTTGCGAAAAAAGCATAAGGGGGAACCCTTACCAATTTTCAAATGACATTCCCAGACTTCGAATTGCCACAACTTTGTCAAATCTAAACCGATTGTCAATATCGAAGCCAGTTTGATCATAATTTGGCATCTAGTTTAATTCTACATCTCAAGTTTATTAATTTTTGAAAAAAAATAAATGTGTATTTTTTGCGAAAAAATCATAAGGGGGAACCCTTACAAATTTTGAAATTACAATCTCAGACTTCGAATTGCAACAACTTTGCCAAATCTAAGCCGATTTTCAATATCGAAGCCATTTTGATCATAATTTGGCATCTAGTTTAATCCTACATCTCAAGTTTATACATTTTTGAAAAAAAAAATGTTTTTTTTTTGGCGAAAAAAGCATAAGAGGGAACCCTTACCAATTTTCAAATGACATTCCCAAACTTCGAATTGCCACAACTTTGTCAAATCTAAGCCGATTGTCAATATCGAGGCCATTTTGATCATAAATTGGCATCTAGTTTAATTCTACATCTCAAGTTTATTAATTTTTGAAAAAAAAAATTGTGTATTTTTTGCGAAAAAAGCATAAGAGGGAACTCTCACCAATTTTGAAATGCCATCCCCAGACTTCGAATTGCCGCAACTTTGCCAAATATAAGCCGATTTTCAATATCGAAGCCATTTCGATCATAATTTGGCATCTAGTTTAATTCTACATCTCAAGTTTATTAATTTTTGCAAATAAATAATTGTGTATTTTTTGCGAAAAAATCATGAGGGGGAACCCTTACAAATTTTGAAATTACATTCCCAGACTTCGAATTGCCACAACTTTGCCAAATCTAAGCCGATTTTTAATATCGAAGCCATTCTGATCATAGTTTGGCATCTAGTTTAATTCTACATCTCAAGTTTATTAATTTTTGAAAAACAAATTGTGTATATTTTGCGAAAAAAACATAAGGGGGAACCCTCACCAGTTTTGAAATGCTATCCCCAGACTTCGAATTGCCACAACTTTGCCAAATCTCAGCCGATTTTCAATATCGAAGCCATTTTGATCATAATTTGGCATCTAGTTTAATTCTACATCTCAAGTTTATTAATTCTTGCAAAAAAATAATTGTGTATTTTTTGCGAAAAAATCATAAGGGGGAACCCTTACCAATTTTGAAATAACATTCCCAGACTTCGAATTGCCGCAACTTTGCCAAATCTAAGCCGATTTTCAATATCGAAGCCATTTTGATCATAATTTGGCATCTAGTTTAATTCTACATCTCAAGTTTATTAATTTTTTAAAAAAAATAATTGTGTATTTTTTGCGAAAAAATCATAAGGGGGAACCCTTACCAATTTTGAAATTACATTCCCAGACTTCGAATTGCCACAACTTTGCCAAATCTAAGCCGATTTTCAATATCGAATCCATTTTGATCATAATTTGGCATCTAGTTTAATTCTACATCTCAAGTTTATACATTTTTGAAAAAAAAAAATATTTTTTTTTTGCGAAAAAAGCATAAGGGGGAACCCTTACCAATTTTCAAATGACATTCCCAGACTTCGAATTGCCACAACTTTATCAAATATAAACCGATTGTCAATATCGAGGCCATTTTGATCATAATTTAGCATCTAGTTTAGTTCTAAATCTCAAGTTTATTAATTTTTGCAAATAAATAATTGTGTATTTTTTTGCGAAAAAATCATAAGGGGAACCCTTACAAATTTTGAAATTACATTCCCAGACTTCGAATTGCCACAACTTTGCCAAATCTAAGCCGATTTTCAATATCGAAGCCATTTTGATCATAATTTGGCATCTAGTTTAATTCTACATCTCAAGTTTATACATTTTTGAAAAAAAAAATGTTTTTTTTTTTGCGAAAAAAGCATAAGGGGGAACCCTCACCAATTTTGAAATGCCATCCCCAGACTTCTAATTGCCGCAACTTTGCCAAATCTCAGCCGATTTTCAATATCGAAGCCATTTTGATCATAATTTGGCATCTAGTTTAATTCTACATCTCAAGTTTATTAATTTTTGCAAAAAAATAATTGTGTATTTTTTGCGAAAAAATCATAAGGGGGAACCCTTACAAATTTTGAAATTACATTCCCAGACGTCGTATTGCCACAACTTTGCCAAATCTAAGCCGATTTTTAATATCGAAGCCATTTTGATCATAATTTGGCATCTAGTTTAATCCTACATCTCAAGTTCATACATTTTTGAAAAAAAAAATGTTTTTTTTTTGCGAAAAAAGCATAAGGGGGAACCCTTATCAATTTTCAAATGACATTCCCAAACTTCGAATTGCCACAACTTTGTCAAATCTAAGCCGATTGTCAATATCGAGGCCATTTTGATCATAATTTGGCATCTAGTTTAATTCTACATGTCAAGTTTATTAATTTTTGAAAAAAAAATTGTGTATTTTTTGCGAAAAAAGCATAAGAGGGAACCCTCACCAATTTTGAAATGCCATCCCCAGACTTCGAATTGCCGCAACTTTGCCAAATCTAAGCCGATTTTCAATATCGAAGCCATTTCGATCATAATTTGGCATCTTGTTTAATTCTACATCTCAAGTTTATTAATTTTTGCAAATAAATAATTTTGTATTTTTTGCGAAAAAATCATAAGGGGGAACCCTTACAAATTTTGAAATTACATTCCCAGACTTCGAATTGCCACAACTTTGCCAAATCTAAGCCGATTTTTAATATCGAAGCCATTCTGATCATAGTTTGGCATCTAGTTTAATTCTACATCTCAAGTTTATTAATTTTTGAAAAACAAATTGTGTATATTTTGCGAAAAAAACATAAGGGGGAACCCTCACCAGTTTTGAAATGCCATCCCCAGACTTCGAATTGCCACAACTTTGCCAAATCTCAGCCGATTTTCAATATCGAAGCCATTTTGATCATAATTTGGCATCTAGTTTAATTCTACATCTCAAGTTCATTAATTCTTGCAAAAAAATAATTGTGTATTTTTTGCGAAAAAATCATATCCCTTACCAATTTCGAAATAACATTCACAGACTTCGAATTGCCGCAACTTTGCCAAATCTAAGCCGATTTTCAATATCGAAGCCATTTTGATCATAATTTGGCATCTAGTTTAATTCTACATTTCAAGTTTATTAATTTTTTAAAAAAAATAATTGTGTATTTTTTGCGAAAAAATCATAAGGGGGAACCCTTACCAATTTTGAAATTACATTCCCAGACTTCGAATTGCCACAAATTTGGCATCTAGTTTAATTCTACATTTCAAGTTTATTAATTTTTTAAAAAATTAATTGTGTATTTTTTGCGAAAAAATCATAAGGGGGAACCCTTAACCCAGACTTCGAATTGCCACAACTTTGCCAAATCTAAGCCGATTTTCAATATCGAAGCCATTTTGATCATAATTTGGCATCTAGTTTAATTCTACATCTCAAGTTTATTAATTCTTGCAAAAAAATTATTGTGTATTTTTTGCGAAAAAATCATAAGGGGGAACCCTTACCAATTTTGAAATAACATTCACAGACTTCGAATTGCCGCAACTTTGCCAAATCTAAGCCGATTTTCAATATCGAAGCCATTTTGATCATAATTTGGCATCTAGTTTAATTCTACATTTCAAGTTTATTAATTTTTTAAAAAAAATAATTGTGTATTTTTTGCGAAAAAATCATAAGGGGGAACCCTTACCAATTTTGAAATTACATTCCCAGACTTCGAATTGCCACAACTTTGCCAAATCTAAGCCGATTTTCAATATCGAAGCCATTTTGATCATAATTTGGCATCTAGTTTAATTCAACATCTCAAGTTTATTAATTTTTGCAAAAAAATAATTGTGTATTTTTTGCGAAAAAATCATAAGGGGGAACCCTTACAAATTTTGAAATTACATTCCCAGACTTCGAATTGCCACAACTTTGCCAAATCTAAGCCGATTTTCAATATCGAAGCCATTTTGATCATAATTTGGCATCTAGTTTAATTCTACATCTCAAGTTTATACATTTTTGAAAAAAAAAATGTTTTTTTTTTTTGCGAAAAAAGCATAAGGGGGAACCCTCACCAATTTTGAAATGCCATCCCCAGACTTCTAATTGCCGCAACTTTGCCAAATCTCAGCCGATTTTCAATATCGAAGCCATTTTGATCATAATTTGGCATCTAGTTTAATTCTACATCTCAAGTTTATTAATTTTTGCAAAAAAATAATTGTGTATTTTTTGCGAAAAAATCATAAGGGGGAACCCTTACAAATTTTGAAATTACAATGCCAGACTTCGAATTGCCACAACTTTGCCAAATCTAAGCCGATGTTCAATATCGAAGCCACTTTGATCATAATTTGGCATCTAGTTTAATTCTACATCTCAAGTTTCTTAATTTTTGAAAAAAAAATTGTGTATTTTTTGCGAAAATATCATAAGGGGGAACCCTTACCAATTTTGAAATTACATTCCCAGACTTCGAATTGCCACAACTTTGCCAAATCTAAGCCGATTTTCAATATCGAAGCCATTTTGATCATAATTTGGCATCTAGTTTAATTCTACATTTCAAGTTTATTAATTTTTTAAAAAAAATAATTGTGTATTTTTTGCGAAAAAATCATAAGGGGGAACCCTTACCAATTTTGAAATTACATTCCCAGACTTCGAATTGCCACAACTTTGCCAAATCTAAGCCGATTTTCAATATCGAAGCCATTTTGATCATAATTTGGCATCTAGTTTAATTCTACATCTCAAGTTTATTAATTTTTGCAAAAAAAATAATTGTGTATTTTTTGCGAAAAAATCATAAGGGGGAACCCTCACCAATTTTGAAATTACATTCCCAGACTTCGAATTGCCACAACTTTGCCAAATCTAAGCCGATTTTCAATATCGAAGCCATTTTGATCATAATTTGGCATCTAGTTTAATTGTACATCTCAAGTTTATACATTTTTGAAAAAAAAAATTTTTTTTTTTTTGCGAAAAAAGCATAAGGGGGAACCCTCACCAATTTTGAAATGCCATCCCCAGACTTCTAATTGCCGCAACTTTGCCAAATCTCAGCCGATTTTCAATATCGAAGCCATTTTGATCATAATTTGGCATCTAGTTTAATTCTACATTTCAAGTTTATTAATTTTTTAAAAAATTAATTGTGTATTTTTTGCGAAAAAATCATAAGGGGGAACCCTTACCAATTTTGAAATTACATTCCCAGACTTCGAATTGCCACAACTTTGCCAAATCTAAGCCGATTTTCAATATCGAAGCCATTTTGATCATAATTTCGCATCTAGTTTAATTCTACATCTCAAGTTTATTAATTTTTGCAAAAAAATAATTGTGTATTTTTTGCGAAAAAATCATAAGGGGGAACCCTTACCAATTTTGAAATTACATTCCCAGACTTCGAATTGCCGCAACTTTGCCAAATCTAAGCCGATTTTCAATATCGAAGCCATTTTGATCATAATTTGGCATCTAGTTTAATTCTACATTTCAAGTTTATTAATTTTTTAAAAAAAATAATTGTGTATTTTTTGCGAAAAAATCATAAGGGGGAACCCTTACCAATTTTGAAATTACATTCCCAGACTTCGAATTGCCACAACTTTGCCAAATCTAAGCCGATTTTCAATATCGAAACCATTTTGATCATAATTTGGCATCTAGTTTAATTCAACATCTCAAGTTTATTAATTTTTGGCAAAAAAATAATTGTGTATTTTTTGCGAAAAAATCATAAGGGGGAACCCTTACCAATTTTGAAATTACATTCCCAGACTTAGAATTGCCACAACTTTGCCAAATCTAAGCCGATTTTCAATATCGAAGCCATTTTGATCATAATTTCGCATCTAGTTTAATTCTACATCTCAAGTTTATACATTTTTGAAAAAAAAAAATGTTTTTTTTTTTGGCGAAAAAAGCATAAGGGGGAACCCTTACAAATTTTCAAATGACATTCCCAAACTTCGAATTGCCACAACTTTGCCAAATCTAAGCCGATTGTCAATATCGAGGCCATTTTGATCATAATTTGGCATCTAGTTTAATTCTACATGTCAAGTTTATTAATTTTTGAAAAAAATAATTGTGTATTTTTTGCGAAAAAATCATAAGGGGGAACCCTCACAAATTTTGAAATTGCCATCCCCAGACTTCGAATTGCCGCAACTTTGCCAAATCTAAGCCGATTTTCAATATCGAAGCCATTTTGATCATAATTTGGCATCTAGTTTAATTCTACATCTCAAGTTTATTAATTTTTGCAAAAAAATAATTGTGTATTTTTTGCGAAAAAATCATAAGGGGGAACCCTTACAAATTTTGAAATTACATTCCCAGACTTCGAATTGCCACAACTTTGCCAAATCTAAGCCGATTTTCAATATCGAAGCCATTCTGATCATAATTTGGCATCTAGTTTAATTCTACATCTCAAGTTTATTAATTTTTGAAAAAAAAATTGTGTATTTTTTGCGAAAAAAATCATAAGGGGGAACCCTCACCAATTTTGAAATGCCATCCCCAGACTTCGAATTGCCACAACTTTGCCAAATCTAAGCCGATTTTCAATATCGAAGCCATTTTGATCATAATTTGGCATCTAGTTTAATTCTACATCTCAAGTTTATTACATTTTTGCAAAAAAATAATTGTGTATTTTTGGCGAAAAAATCATAAGGGGGAACCCTTACCAATTTTCGAAATGACATTCCCAGACTTCGAATTGCCACAACTTTGCCAAATCTAAGCCGATTTTCAATATCGAAGCCATTTTGATCATAATTTGGCATCTAGTTTAATTCTACATCTCAAGTTTATTAATTTTTGAAAAAAAAAATTGTGTATTTTTTGCGAAAAAATGCATAAGGGGGAACCCTTACCAATTTTGAAATGACATTCCCAGACTTCGAATTGCCACAACTTTGCCAAATCTAAGCCGATTTTCAATATCGAAGCCATTTTGATCATAATTTGGCATCTAGTTTAATTCTACATCTCAAGTTTATTAATTTTTGCAAAAAAATAATTGTGTATTTTTTGCGAAAAAATCATAAGGGGGAACCCTTACAAATTTTGAAATTACATTCCCAGACTTCGAATTGCCACAACTTTGCCAAATCTAAGCCGATTTTCAATATCGAAGCCATTTTGATCATAATTTGGCATCTAGTTTAATTCTACATCTCAAGTTTATTAATTTTTGAAAAAAAAATAATTGTGTATTTTTTGCGAAAAAAAGCATAAGGGGGAACCCTTACCAATTTTGAAATGACATTCCCAGACTTCGAATTGCCGCAACTTTGCCAAATCTAAGCCGATTTTCAATATCGAAGCCATTTTGATCATAATTTGGCATCTAGTTTAATTCTACATCTCAAGTTTATTAATTTTTTGCAAAAAAATAATTGTTTTTTTTGCGAAAAAATCATAAGGGGGAACCCTTACAAATTTTGAAATTACATTCCCAGACTTCGAATTGCCACAACTTTGCCAAATCTAAGCCGATTTTCAATATCGAAGCCATTTTGATCATAATTTGGCATCTAGTTTAATTCTACATCTCAAGTTTATTACATTTTTGAAAAAAAATAATTGTGTATTTTTGCGAAAAAAGCATAAGGGGGAACCCTCACCAATTTTGAAATGACATTCCCAGACTTCGAATTGCCGCAACTTTGCCAAATCTAAGCCGATTTTCAATATCGAAGCCATTTTGATCATAATTTGGCATCTAGTTTAATTCTACATTTCAAGTTTATTAATTTTTGCAAAAAAATAATTGTGTATTTTTTGCGAAAAAATCATAAGGGGAACCCTTACAAATTTTGAAATTACATTCCCAGACTTCGAATTGCCACAACTTTGCCAAATCTAAGCCGATTTTCAATATCGAAGCCATTTTGATCATAATTTGGCATCTAGTTTAATTCTACATCTCAAGTTTATACATTTTTGAAAAAAAAATTGTGTGTATTTTTTGCGAAAAAATCATAAGGGGGAACCCTTACCAATTTTCAAATGACATTCCCAGACTTCGAATTGCCACAACTTTGTCAAATCTAAGCCGATTTTCAATATCGAAGCCATTTTGATCATAATTTGGCATCTAGTTTAATTCTACATCTCAAGTTTATTAATTTTTGCAAATAAATAATTGTGTATTTTTTGCGAAAAAATCATAAGGGGGAACCCTCACAAATTTTGAAATGTACATTCCCAGACTTCGAATTGCCACAACTTTGCCAAATCTAAGCCGATTTTTAATATCGAAGCCATTCTGATCATAGTTTGGCATCTAGTTTAATTCTACATCTCAAGTTTATTAATTTTTGAAAAAAAAATTGTGTATATTTTGCGAAAAAAGCATAAGGGGGAACCCTCACCAGTTTTGAAATGACATCCCCAGACTTCGAATTGCCACAACTTTGCCAAATCTAAGCCGATTTTCAATATCGAAGCCATTTTGATCATAATTTGGCATCTAGTTTAATTCTACATCTCAAGTTTATTAATTTTTGCAAAAAAATAATTGTGTATTTTTTTGCGAAAAAATCATAAGGGGGAACCCTTACCAATTTTGAAATTACATTCCCAGACTTCGAATTGCCACAACTTTGCCAAATCTAAGCCGATTTTCAATATCGAAGCCATTTTGATCATAATTTGGCATCTAGTTTAATTCTACATTTCAAGTTTATTAATTTTTTAAAAAAATAATTGTGTATTTTTTGCGAAAAAATCATAAGGGGGAACCCTTACCAATTTTGAAATTACATTCCCAGACTTCGAATTGCCACAACTTTGCCAAATCTAAGCCGATTTTCAATATCGAAGCCATTTTGATCATAATTTGGCATCTAGTTTAATTCTACATCTCAAAGTTTATTAATTCTTGCAAAAAAAATTATTGTGTATTTTTTGCGAAAAAAATCATAAGGGGAACCCTTACCAATTTTGAAATAACATTCACAGACTTCGAATTGCCACAACTTTGCCAAATCTAAGCCGATTGTCAATATCGAAGCCATTTTGATCATAATTTGGCATCTAGTTTAATTCTACATTTCAAGTTTATTAATTTTTTAAAAAAAATAATTGTGTATTTTTTTGCGAAAAAAGCATAAGGGGGAACCCCTCACCAATTTTGAAATTCCATTCCCAGACTTCGAATTGCCACAACTTTGCCAAATCTAAGCCGATTTTCAATATCGAAGCCATTTTGATCATAATTTGGCATCTAGTTTAATTCTAGCATCTCAAGTTTATTAATTTTTGCAAAAAAATAATTGTGTATTTTTGCGAAAAAATCATAAGGGGGAACCCTTACAAATTTTGAAATTACATTCCCAGACTTCGAATTGCCACAACTTTGCCAAATCTAAGCCGATTTTCAATATCGAAGCCATTTTGAGTCATAATTTGGCATCTAGTTTAATTCTACATCTCAAGTTTATACATTTTTGAAAAAAAAAAATTGTTTTTTTTTTTGCGAAAAAAGCATAAGGGGAGACCCTCGCCAATTTTGAAATGCCATCCCCAGACTTCTAATTGCCGCAACTTTGCCAAATCTCAGCCGATTTTCAATATCGAAGCCATTTTGATCATAATTTGGCATCTAGTTTAATTCTACATCTCAAGTTTATTAATTTTTTGCAAAAAAATAATTGTGTATTTTTTGCGAAAAAAATCGCAAGGGAAACCTTACAAATTTTGAAATTACAATCCCGAGACTTCGAAGTGCCACAACTTTGCCAAATCTAAGCCGATTGTTCAATATCGAAGCCACTTTGATCATAATTTGGCATCTAGTTTAGTTCTACATCTCAAGTTTATTAATTTTTGAAAAAAAAATTGTGTATTTTTTGCGAAAAAAGCATAAGGGGGAACCCTTACCAATTTTGAAATTACATCTCCCAGACTTCGAATTGCCACAACTTTGCCAAATCTAAGCCGATTTTCAATATCGAAGCCATTTTGATCATAATTTGGCATCTAGATTTAATTCTACATTTCAAGTTTATTAATTTTTGAGAAAAAAAATAATTGTGTATTTTTTGCGAAAAAATCATAAGGGGGAACCCTTGCGAATTTTGAAATTAGCATTCCCAGACTTCGAATTGCCACAACTTTGCCAAATCCTAAGCCGATTTTCAATATCGAAGCCATTTTGATCATAATTTGGCATCTAGTTTAATTCTACATCTCAAGTTTATTAAATTTTTGCAAAAAAATAATTGTGTTTTTTGCGAAAAAATCATAAGGGGGGAACCCTCACCAATTTTTGAAATTACATTCCCAGACTTCGAATTGCCACAACTTTGCCAAATCTAAGCCGATTTTCAATATCGAAGCCATTTTGATCATAATTTGGCATCTAGTTTAATTGTACATCTCAAGTTTATACATTTTTGAAAAAAAAAATGTTTTTTTTTTGCGAAAAAAGCATGAAGGGAACCCTCACCAATTTTAAAATGCCATCCCCAGACTTCTAATTGCCGCAACTTTGCCAAATCTCAGCCGATTTTCAATATCGAAGCCATTTTGATCATAATTTGGCATCTAGTTTAATTCTACATTTCAAGTGTTATTAAATTTTTTAAAAAATTAATATGTGTATTTTTTGCCGAAAAAATCATAAGGGGGA
>JAWNPD010000316.1:0-39832 GCA_035045305.1 Drosophila maculinotata | reverse complement strand
AAAAATTATTGTGTATTTTTTGCGAAAAAATCATAAGGGGGAACCCTTACCAATTTTGAAATTACATTCCCAGACTTCGAATTGCCACAACTTTGCCAAATCTAAGCCGATTTTCAATATCGAAGCCATTTTGATCATAATTTGGCATCTAGTTTAATCCTACATCTCAAGTTTATACATTTTTGAAAAAAAAAATATTTTTTTTTTGGCGAAAAAAGCATAAAGGGGAACCCTTACCAATTTTCAAATGACATTCCCAGACTTCGAATTGCCACAACTTTATCAAATCTAAACCGATTGTCAATATCGAGGCCATTTTGATCACAATTTGGCATCTAGTTTAATTCTACATCTCAAGTTTATTAATTTTTGAAAAAAAAAATTGTGTATTTTTTGCGAAAAAAGCATAAGGGGGAACCCTCACCAATTTTGAAATGCCATCCCCAGACTTCGAATTGCCGCAACTTTGCCAAATCTAAGCCGATTTTCAATATCGAAGCCATTTTGATCATAATTTGGCATCTAGTTTAATTCTACATCTCAAGTTTATACATTTTTGAAAAAAAAAATGTTTTTTTTTTGGCGAAAAAAGCATAAGGGGGAACCCTTACCAATTTTCAAATGACATTCCCAGACTTCGAATTGCCACAACTTTGTCAAATCTAAACCGATTGTCAATATCGAGGCCATTTTGATCATAATTTAGCATCTAGTTTAGTTCTAAATCTCAAGTTTATTAATTTTTGCAAATAAATAATTGTGTATTTTTTGCGAAAAAATCATAAGGGGGAACCCTTACAAATTTTGAAATTACATTCCCAGACTTCGAATTGCCACAACTTTGCCAAATCTAAGCCGATTTTCAATATCGAAGCCATTTTGATCATAATTTGGCATCTAGTTTAATTCTACATCTCAAGTTTATACATTTTTGAAAAAAAAATTGTTTTTTTTTTGGCGAAAAAAGCATAAGGGGGAACCCTTACCAATTTTCAAATGACATTCCCAGACTTCGAATTGCCACAACTTTGTCAAATCTAAACCGATTGTCAATATCGAAGCCGTTCTGATCATAATTTGGCATCTAGTTTAATTCTACATCTGAAGTTTATTAATTTTTGAAAAAAAAGTTGTGTATTTTTTGCGAAAAAAGCATAAGGGGGAACCTTCACCAATTTTGAAATGCCATCCCCAGACTTCGAATTGCCGCAACTTTGCCAAATCTAAGCCGATTTTCAATATCGAAGCCATTTTGATCATAATTTGGCATCTAGTTTAATTCTACATCTCAAGTTTATACATTTTTGAAAAAAAAATGTTTTTTTTTTTGGCGAAAAAAGCATAAGGGGGAACCCTTACCAATTTTTAAATGACATTCCCAGACTTCGAATTGCCACAACTTTGTCAAATCTAAACCGATTGTCAATATCGAAGCCATTTTGATCATAATTTGGCATCTAGTTTAATTCTACATCTCAAGTTTATTAATTTTTGAAAAAAAATTGTGTATTTTTTGCGAAAAAAGCATAAGAGGGAACCCTCACCAATTTTGAAATGCCATCCCCAGACTTCGAATTGCCGCAACTTTGCCAAATCTAAGCCGATTTTCAATATCGAAGCCATTTTGATCATAATTTGGCATCTAGTTTAATTCTACATCTCAAGTTTATTAATTTTTGCAAAAAAATAATTGTGTATTTTTTGCGAAAAAAGCATAAGGGGGAACCCTCACCAGTTTTGAAATGACATTCCCAGACTTCGAATTGCCGCAACTTTGCCAAATCTAAGCCGATTTTCAATATCGAAGCCATTTTGATCATAATTTGGCATCTAGTTTAATTCTACATCTCAAGTTTATTAATTTTTGCAAAAAAATAATTGTGTATTTTTTGCGAAAAAATCATAAGGGGGAACCCTTACCAATTTTGAAATAACATTCCCAGACTTCGAATTGCCGCAACTTTGCCAAATCTAAGCCGATTTTCAATATCGAAGCCATTTTGATCATAATTTGGCATCTAGTTTAATTCTACATTTCAAGTTTATTAATTTTTTAAAAAAAAATATTGTGTATTTTTTGCGAAAAAATCATAAGGGGGAACCCTTACCAATTTTGAAATTACATTCCCAGACTTCGAATTGCCACAACTTTGCCAAATCTAAGCCGATTTTCAATATCGAAGCCATTTTGATCATAATTTGGCATCTAGTTTAATTCTTCATCTCAAGTTTACTACATTTTTGAAAAAAAAAATATTTGTTTTTTTGGCGAAAAAAGCATAAGGGGGAACCCTTACCAATTTTCAAATGACATTCCCAGACCTCGAATTGCCACAACTTTATCAAATCTAAACCGATTGTCAATATCGAGGCCATTTTGATCACAATTTGGCATCTAGTTTAATTCTACATCTCAAGTTTATTAATTTTTGTAAAAAAAAATTGTGTATTTTTTGCGAAAAAAGCATATGGGAACCCTCACCAATTTTGAAATTACATTCCCAGACTTCGAATTGCCGCAACTTTGCCAAATCTAAGCCGATTTTCAATATCAAAGCCATTTTGATCATAATTTGGCATCTAGTTTAATTCTACATCTCAAGTTTATACATTTTTGAAAAAAAAATATTTTTTTTTTTGGCGAAAAAAGCATAAGGGGGAACCCTTACCAATTTTCAAATGACATTCCCAGACTTCGAATTGCCACAACTTTGTCAAATCTAACCGATTGTCAATATCGAGGCCATTTTTGATCATAATTTAGCATCTAGTTTAATTCTAAATCTCAAGTTTATTAATTTTTGCAAATAAATAATTGTGTATTTTTTGCGAAAAAATCATAAGGGGGAACCCTTACAAATTTTGAAATTACATTCCCAGACTTCTGAATTGCCACAACTTTGCCAAATCTAAGCCGATTTTCAATATCGAAGCCATTTTGATCATAATTTGGCATCTAGTTTAATTCTACATCTCAAGTTATACATTTTTGAAAAAAAAAATTGTGTATTTTTTGGCGAAAAAAAGCATAAGGGGGAACCCTTACCAATTTTGAAATGCCATTCCCAGACTTCGAATTGCCACAACTTTGCCAAATCTAAGCCGATTTTCAATATCGAAGCCATTTTGATCATAATTTGGCATCTAGTTTAATTCTACATCTCAAGTTTATACATTTTTGAAAAAAAAAATATGTGTATTTTTTGGCGAAAAAAGCATAAGGGGGAACCCTTACCAATTTTGAAATGACATTCCCAGACTTCGAATTGCCACAACTTTGCCAAATCTAAGCCGATTTTCAATATCGAAGCCATTTTGATCATAATTTGGCATCTAGTTTAATTCTACATCTCAAGTTTATTCATTTTTGAAAAAAAAATTGTGTATTTTTTGCGAAAAAAGTCATAAGGGGGAACCCTTACCAATTTTGAAATGACATTCCCAGACTTCGAATTGCCACAACTTTGCCAAATCTAAGCCGATTTTCAATATCGAAGCCATTTTGATCATAATTTGGCATCTAGTTTAATTCTACATCTCAAGTTTATAAATTTTTGAAAAAAAAAATTGTGTATTTTTTGCGAAAAAAGCATAAGGGGGAACCCTTACCAATTTTCAAATGACATTCCCAGACTTCGAATTGCCACAACTTTGTCAAATCTAAACCGATTGTCAATATCGAAGCCATTCTGATCATAATTTGGCATCTAGTTTAATTCTACATCTGAAGTTTATTAATTTTTGAAAAAAAAATTGTGTATTTTTTGCGAAAAAAGCATAAGGGGGAACCCTCACCAATTTTGAAATGCCATCCCCAGACTTCGAATTGCCGCAACTTTGCCAAATCTAAGCCGATTTTCAATATCGAAGCCATTTTGATCATAATTTGGCATCTAGTTTAATTCTACATCTCAAGTTTATAAATTTTTGAAAAAAAAAATTGTGTATTTTTTGCGAAAAAACCATAAGGGGGAACCCTCACCAATTTTGAAATGACATTCCCAGACTTCGAATTGCCACAACTTTGCCAAATCTAAGCCGATTTTCAATATCGAAGCCATTTTGATCATAATTTGGCATCTAGTTTAATTCTACATCTCAAGTTTATTAATTTTTGAAAAAAAATTGTGTATTTTTTGCGAAAAAGAATAAGTGGGGAACCCCTCACCAGTTTTGAAATGCCATTCCCAGACTTCGAATTGCCGCAACTTTGCCAAATCTAAGCCGATTTTCAATATCGAAGCCATTTTGATCATAATTTGGCATCTAGTTTAATTCTACATCTCAAGTTTATTAATTCTTGCAAAAAAATAATTGTGTATTTTTGGCGAAAAAGCATAAGGGGGAACCCTTACCAATTTTAAATCACATGACATCCCCAGAATTCGCCGCAACTTTGCCAAATCTAAACCGATTGTCAATATCGAAGGCCTCATTTTGATCATCAATTTGGCCATCTAGTTTATCCAAGTTTATTAATTTTTGTAAAAAAAAAAATAATTGTGTATTTTTTGCGAAAAAAGCATAAGGGTGGAACTCTACCAATTTTGAAATGCCATTCCCAGACTTCTGAATTGCCGCAACTTTTCCAAATCTAAGCCGATGTTCGACATCGAAGCCTGATCATAATTTGGCATCTAGTTTAATCCTACATCTCAAGTTTATACAATTTTTGAAAAAAAAATATTTTTTTTGCGAGAAAAAGAGCAAAGGGGAAATCCTTACCAATTTTCAAATGAGCATTCCCAGACTTCCGAATTCGCCACAACTTTGTCAAATCTAAACCGATTGTCAATATCGAGGCCATTTTGATCATAATTTGGCATCTAGTTTTAATTCTACCAAGTTTATTAATTTTGAAAAAAATTGTGTATTTTTTGCGAAAAAAGCATAAGGGGTCACAAATTTTGAAATGTTCCCAGACTTCGAATTGCCAACTTTGCCAAATCTCAGCCGATTTCTCAATATCGAAGTCATTTTGATCATAATTTGGCATCTAGTTTATTTCTACATCTCAAGTTTATACATTTTTGAAAAAAAAATGTTTTTTTTGGCGAAAAAATCATAAGGGGGAACCCTTACCAATTTTCAAATGATATTCCCACTTCGAACAACTTTGTCAAATCTAAACCGATTTCCAATAGCCATTTTGATCATAATTTGCATCTAGTTTAATCTCTAAAACACGTTTGCCAATTGAGTATTTTTTGCGAAAAAATATAAGGGGGAACCCTTACCAATTTTGAAATTAAATTGCTCACAACTTTACCAAATTCTTAAGCCGATTTTCAATATCGAAACCATTTGATCATAATTTGGCATCTAGTTTAATTCTACATCTCAAGTTTATACATTTTTGAAAAAAAAAATTGTTTTTTTTTGGCGAAAAAAAGCATAAGGGAACCCCTACCAATTTTCAAATGATTCACTCGAATTGGCCAACATTTGTCAAATCTAAAACCGATTGTCATAATATCGAAGCTGTTCGATTATAATTTTGCATCTAGTTTAATTCTACATCTGTGGTTTATTAATTTTTGAAAAAAAGGTTGTGTATTTTTTTTGAAAAAAGCATAAAGGGGAACCCACAAATTTTGAAATGTTATCCCCAGACTTCATCGAATTGTCGCACCATTGCCAAATTTTTGCCGATTTTCAATATCGAAGCTATTTTGATCATAATTTGGTATCTAGTTTAATTCTACCTCTAAGTTTATACATTTATGAAAAAAAAAATGTTTTTTTTTTTTGGCGAAAAAAGCATAAGGGGGGAACCCTTACCAATTTTCAAATGACATCCTAATTTCTGAATCTGCCACAACTTTGGTCAAATCTAAACCCGATGTCAATATCGAGTTGCCATTTGGATCATAATTTGCATCTAGTTTAATTCTAAATCTCAAGTTTATTGATTTTTCTGTGAAAAATTTGGTGTATTTTTTGTGCAAAGTAAGAAGAGGGACACTTTTGAAATGCTCATCCCCAGACTTCGAATTGCGCAACTTTGCCAAATCTTAACCGATTTTCAATATCGAAGCCATTTTGATCATAATTCTGGCATCTTGATTTAAGTTCTACATTCAAGTTTGTTAATTTTTTGAAAGAAAAATAATTGTGTATATTTTGCGAAAAATAAGGGGAGACCCTCACCAGTTTTGTAAATTACACATCCCCAGACTTCGGAATGCGTTGCAACTTTGCCAAAATCTCAGCCGATTTTCAAGTATCGAAGGCATACTTTGATCATAATTTGGCATCTAGTTTAATTCTACATCTCAAGTTTATTAATTTTTGCAAAAAATAATTGTGTATTTTTTGGGAAAAATTGTACGGCAATTCTACCAATTTTCTGAAATGACATTCCCAGACTTCTCGGAATTGCCTCCAAATCTAAACCGATTTTCAATATCGGAGCTCATTTTGATATAATTTGGCATCTAGTTTAATCTCTACATCTCAAAGTTTATAAATTTTTTTGAAAAAAAATATATTTTTTATTTTTTGCGAAAAAAAGCATAAGGGGGAACCCTTACCAATTTTGAAATGACATTCCCAGACATTAACTTTGCCAATCAAAGCCGATTTTCAATATCGAAGTTATTTGATCATAATTTATATCTAGTTTAATCACTTCAATTATATACATTTTTGAAAAAAAAATATTATATTTTTTGGCGAAAAAGCATGTTGGGATCCCTTACCAATTTTACAAATAGACATTCAGAATTCGAATTGCCACAACTTTATCAAATCTAAAACTGATTGTTTAAACAATATCGAGGCCATTTTGATCACAATTTAAAATTTAGTTTGATTCTAAATCTCAAAGTTTATTAATTTTTGCAATAAATATTCGTGTATTTTTGTGCGAAAAAATCATAAGGGGAACCAATAATTTTGTTAAATGTTAATTTCAGAATTTCGAACTGCCGCAACTTCGCCAAAATCTTCGATTTTCAATATCACAGACATTTTGACGCAGACCTAGTTTAATTATACATCTCAAGTTTATAACATTTTTGAAAAAAAAATGTTTTTTTTTGGCGAAAATCCTTACAAATTTTCAAATAACATTCTCAGACTTCGAATTATGCCACAACTTTGCCAAATCTAAGCCGATTGTCAATATCGAGGCCATTTTGATCATAATTTCCAGCATCTAGTTTAATTCTAAATCTCGTTTATTAATTTTTGAAAAATAATTGTGTTTTTTTTTCTAAAAAAATCATAAGGGGGAACCTTTTACAATTTTCAAATTACATTCCCAGTGACTTTCGAATTCGCCACAACTTTTCAAATCAAACCGATTGTCAATATCGAAGTTATTTTGATCATAATTTGGCATAAATTGGTTTAATCTACATCTGAGTTTCACTAATTTTTGAAAAAAAAGTTGTGTATTTCGCGAAAAAAGTAGGGGGAAAACCTTCACCAATTTTGAAATTGCCATAGACTTCGAATTCGGTGAATTTTCAAATCTAACCGATTGTCAATACGAGGCCATTTTGGATCATAATTTGGCATCTAGTTTAATTCTACAATCTCAAGTTTATTACATTTTTGAAAAAAATGATTTATTTTTAGGCGAAAAAAGCATAAGGGGGAACCCTACAAATTTTCAAATGACATTCCCAGACTTCGAATTGCCACAACTTTGTCAAATACTAAGCCGATTGTCAATATCGAGGCCATTTTTGACTACAATTTGGCATCTAGTTTAGTTCTAAATCTCAAGTTTATTAATTTTTGGCAAATAAATAATTGTGTATTTTTTGCGAAAAAATCATAAGGGGAACCCTTACAAATTTTGAAATTACATTCCCAGACTTCGAATTGCCACAACTTCTGCCAAATCTAAGCCGATTTTCAATATCGAAGCCATTTTGATCATAATTTGGCATCTAGTTTAATTCTACATCTCAAGTTTATACATTTTTGAAAAAAAAATGTTTTTTTTTTTTGGCGAAAAAAGCATAAGGGGAATCCTTACCAATTTTCAAATGACATTCCCAGATTTCGAATTGCCACAACTTTGTCAAATCTAAACCGATTGTCAATATCGAAGCCGTTCTGATCATAATTTGGCATCTAGTTTAATTCTACATCTCAAGTTTATTAATTTTTTGAAAAAAAAATTGTGTATTTTTTGCGAAAAAAAGCATAAGGGGGAACCCTCACAAATTTTGAAATGCTATCCCCAGACTTCGAATTGCCGCAACTTTGCCAAATCTAAGCCGATTTTCAATATCGAAGCCATTTTGATCATAATTTGGCATCTAGTTTAATTCTACATCTCAAGTTTATTAATTTTTTGCAAAAAAATAATTGTGTATTTTTTGCGAAAAAACATAAGGGGGAATTTTCACAGTTTTGAAATGACAATCCCAGACTCGAATTGCCACAACTTTGCCAAATCTAAGCCGATTTTCAATATCGAAGCCATTTTGATCATAATTTGGCATCTAGTTTAATCCTACATCTCAAGTTTATTAATTTTTGCAAAAAAATAATTGTGTATTTTTGCGAAAAAATTCATAAGGGGGAACCCTTACCAATTTTGAAATTACATTCCCAGACTTCGAATTGCCACAACTTTGCCAAATCTAAACCGATTTTCAATATCGAAGCCATTTTGATCATAATTTGGCATCTAGTTTAATTCTACATCTCAAGTCTTATACATTTTGAAAAAAAATGTGTTTTTTTTTGGCGAAAAAAGTATAGGGGAAATGCCCACCAATTTTCAAATGACATTCCCAGACTTCTAATTGCCACAACTTTGTCAAATCTAAATCGATTGTCAATATCGAAGCCATTTCTGGATCATAATATGGCATCTAGTTTAATTCCTACATCTCAAGTTTATTAATTTTTGAAAAAAATAATTGTGTATTTTTTGCGAAAAAAGCATATGGGGGAACCTTTATGCCAATTTTGAGATTACATTCCTGACAACTTTGCCAAATCTAAGCCGATTTTCAATATCGAAGCCATTTTGATCATAATTTGGCATCTAGTTTAATCCTTCATCTCAAGTTTATGACATTTTTTGAAAAAAAAATATATTTATTTTTTGGCGAAAAAGTATAAGGGGAACCCTTACTCAATTTTCAAATGACATTCCCAACTCGAATTGCCACAACTTTGTCAAATCTAAACCGACTGTCAATATCGAAGACCGTTCTGATCATAATTTGGCATCTAGTTTAATTCTACATCTGAAGTTTATTAATTTTTGCAAAAAAATAATTGTGTATTTTTTGTGAAAAAAGGCGGAACCTCACAAATTTTGAAATGCCATCCCCAGACTTCGAATTGCCGCAACTTCTGCCAAATTCAGCCGATTTTCAATATCGAAGCCATTTTGATCATAATTTGGCATCTAGTTTAATTCTACATCTCAAGTTTATTAATTTTTGAAAAAAAAATATTTTGTATTTTTGCGAAAAAAGCATGGAACCCTCACAATTTTCAAATGACATTCCCAGACTTCGAATTGCACAACTTTGCCAAATCTAAACCGATTGTCAATATCGAAACCATTTGATCATAATTTGGCATCTAGTTTAATTCTACATCTCAAGTTTATTAATTTTTGAAAAAAAATAATGAGTATTTTTGCGAAAAAGCATAAGGGGGAACCCTTACCAATTTTGAAATGACATTCCCAGACTTCTAATTGCCGCAACTTTGCCAAATCTCAACCGATTGTCAATATCGAGGCCATTTTGATCATAATTTGGCATCTAGTTTAATTCTAAATCTCAAGTTTATTAATTTTTGCAAAAAATAATTGTGTATTTTTTGGTGAAAAAATCATAAGGGGGAACCTACAAATTTTGAAATTACAATCCCAGACTTCGATTGCCACAACTTTTGCCAAATCTAAGCCGATTTTCAATATCGAAGCCATTTTGATCATAATTTGGCATCTAGTTTAATTCTACATCTCAAGTTTATTAATTTTTGAAAAAATAATTGTTATTTTTTGCGAAAAAATCATAAGGGGGAACCCTTACAATTTTGAAATTACATTCCCAGACTTTCGAATTGCCACAACTTTGCCAAATCTAAGCCGATTTTCAATATCGAAGCTATTTTGATCATAATTTGGCATCTAGTTTAATTCTACATTTCAAGTTTATTAATTTTTAAAAAAAATAATTGTGTATTTTTTGGCGAAAAAATCATAAGGGGGAACCCTTACCAATTTTGAAATTACATTCCCAGACTTCGAATTGCCACAACTTTGCCAAATCTAAGCCGATTTTCAATATCGAAGCCATTTTGATCATAATTTGGCATCTAGTTTAATCCTACATCTCAAGTTTATACATTTTTGAAAAAAAATAATATTTTTTTTGGCGAAAAAAGCATAAGGGGGGAACCCTTACCAATTTTGAAATGACATTCCCAGACTTCGAATTGCCACAACTTTGCCAAATCTAAGCCGATTGTCAATATCGAAGCCATTTTGATCATAATTTGGCATCTAGTTTAATTCTACATCTCAAGTTTATTAATTTTTGAAAAAAAAATTGTGTATTTTTTGCGAAAAAAGCATAAGGGGGAACCCTTACCAATTTTGAAATGTACATTCCCAGACTTCGAATTGCTCACAACTTTGCCAAATCCTCAAGCCCGATTTTCAATATCGAAGCCATTTTGATCATAATTTGGCATCTAAGTTTGAATTCTACATCTCAAGTTTACTTACATTTTTGAAAAAAAATAATTGTGTATTTTTTGCGAAAAAAGCATAAGGGAACCTTACCAATTTTGAAACCCTGCCATTCCCAGACTTCGAATTCGCCGCAACTTTGCCAAATTCTAAGCCGATTTTCAATATCGAATCTATTTTGATCATAATTTGGCATCTAGTTTAATTCCTACATTTCAAGTTTATTAATTTTTGAAAAAAATAATTGTGTATTTTTTTGCGAAAAAAATCATAGGGGGAACCCTTACCAATTTTGAAATGACATTCCCAGACTTCGAATTGCCACAACTTTGCCAAATCTAAGCCGATTTTCAATATCGAAGCCATTTTGATCATAATTTGGCATCTAGTTTAATTCTACATCTCAAGTTTATTAATTTTTGAAAAAAAAATGTGTATTTTTTGCGAAAAAAGCATAAGGGGGAACCCCTACCAATTTTGAAATGACATTCCCAGACTTCGAATTGCCACAACTTTGCCAAATCTCAGCCGATTTTCAATATCGAAGCCATTTTGATCATAATTTGGCATCTAGTTTAATTCTACATCTCAAGTTTATAAATTTTTGCAAAAAAAATTGTGTATTTTTTGCGAAAAAGCATAAGGGGGAACCCTTACCAATTTTGAAATGACATTCCCAGACTTCGAATTGCCACAACTTTGCCAAATCTGCCGATTTTCAATATCGAAGCCATTTTGATCATAATTTGGCATCTAGTTTAATTCTACATTTCAAGTTTATTAATTTTTTGAAAAAAAATAATTGTGTATTTTTTGCGAAAAAAGCATAAGGGGAACCCTCACCAATTTTGAAATTGCCATCCCCAGACTTCGAATTGCCGCAACTTTGCCAAATACTAAGCCGATTTTCAATATCGAAGCCATTTTGATCATAATTTGGCATCTAGTTTAATTCTACATCTCAGTTTATTAATTTTTTGAAAAAAATAATGTGTATTTTTTGCGAAAAAAGCATAAGGGGGAACCCTTACCAATTTTCAAATGACATTCCCAGACTGTCGATCCCAACTTTGCCAAATCTAAGCCGATTTTCAATATCGCCATTTTGATCATAATTTGGCATCTAGTTTAATTCTACATCTCAAGTTTATTAATTTTTGCAAAAAAAAATTGTGTATTTTTTGCGAAAAAAGCATAAGGGAACCCTTACCAAATTTTGAAATGACATTCCCAGACTTCGAATTGCCACAACTTTGCCAAATCTAGCCGATTTTCAATATCGAAGCCATTTTGATCATAATTTGGCATCTAGTTTAATTCTACATCTCAAGTTTATTAATTTTTTGAAAAAAATAATTGTGTATTTTTTGCGAAAAAATCATAAGGGGGAACCTCACAAATTTTGAAATGACATTCTCAGACTTCGAATTGCCACAACTTTTGCCAAATCTAAGCCGATTTTCAATATCGAAGCCATTTTGATCATAATTTGGCATCTAGTTTAATTCTACATCTCAAGTTTATACATTTTTGAAAAAAAAAATATTTTTTTTTTGGCGAAAAAAGCATATGGGGGAACCCTACCAATTTTCAAAATGACATTCCCAGACTTCGAATTGCCACAACTTTATCAAATCTAAACCGATTGTCAATATCGAGGCCATTTTGATCATAATTTGGCATCTAGTTTAATTCTACATCTCAAGTTTATTAATTTTTGAAAAAAATTGTGTATTTTTTGCGAAAAAAGCATAAGGGGGAACCCTCACCAATTTTGAAATGCCATCCCCAGACTTCGAATTGCCGCAACTTTGCCAAATCTAAGCCGATTTCAATATCGAAGCCATTTTGATCATAATTTGGCATCTAGTTTAATTCTACATTCAAGTTTATTAATTTTTGAAAAAATAATTGTGTATTTTTTGCGAAAAATCATAAGGGGGAACCTTACCAATTTTGAAATGACATTCCCAGACTTCGAATTGCCACAACTTTGCCAAATCTAAGCCGATTTTCAATATCGAAGCCATTTTGATCATAATTTGGCATCTAGTTTAATTCTACATTTCAAGTTTATTAATTTTTAAAAAAAAAATTGTGTATTTTTTGCGAAAAATCATAAGGGGGAACCCTCACCAATTTTGAAATGACATCCCCAGACTTCGAATTGCCACAACTTCTGCCAAATCTAAGCCGATTTTCAATATCGAAGCCATTTTGATCATAATTTGGCATCTAGTTTAATTCTACATCTCAAGTTTATTAATTTTTGAAAAAAAAATTTGTGTATTTTTTGCGAAAAAATCATAAGGGGGAACCCTTACCAATTTTTGAAATGACATACCTCAGACTTCGAATTGCCACAACTTTGCCAAATCTAAGCCGATTTTCAATATCGAAGCCATTTTGATCATAATTTGGCATCTAGTTTAATTCTACATCTCAAGTTTATACATTTTTGAAAAAAAAATAAGTGTTTTTTTGGCGAAAAACATGTGGGAACCCTTACCAATTTTGAAATTACATTCCCAGACTTCGAATTGCCACAACTTTGCCAAAATCTAAGCCGATTTTCAATATCGAGCATTTTGATCATAATTTGGCATCTAGTTTAATTCTACATCTCAAGTTTATTAATTTTTGAAAAAAAAATTGTGTATTTTTTTGCGAAAAATCATAAGGGGGAACCCTCACCAATTTTGAAATTACATTCCCAGACTTTCGAATTGCCACAACTTTGCCAAATCTAAGCCGATTTTCAATATCGAAGCCATTTTGATCATAATTTGGCATCTAGTTTAATTCTACATCTCAAGCTTATTAATTTTTGTAAAAAAATAATTGTGTATTTTTTGGCGAAAAAACATAAGGGGGAACCCCACCAATTTTCAAATGACATTCCCAGACTTCGAATTGCCACAACTGTCAAATCTAACCGATTTCAAGATCGAGGCCATTTTGATCATAATTTGGCATCTAGTTTGAATTTTTCTACATCTCAAGTTTATTAATTTTTGCAAAAACAAGAGTTATTTTTTGGCGAAAAAATCATAAGGGGGAACCCTTACCAATTTTCGAAATGGCACCAGACTTCCGAATTCGCCACAACTTTTGCCAAATCTAAGCCGATTTTCAATATCGAAGAAATCTGAATCAGTAATTTGGCATTTGAGCTTTAATTTCTATCATCTCAAGTTTATTAAATTTTTGTTAAAAAAAATATTTTGTATTTTTGGCGAAAAAAGCATAAGGGGGAACTTCACAATTTTCAAATGACATCCCAGACTTCGAATTGCCACAACTTTGCCAAATCTAAGCCGATTTTCAATATCGAAGCCATTTTGGATCACAATTTGGCATCTAGTTTAATTCTACATCTCAAGTTTATAAATTTTTGAAAAAAATAGTTTTTTATTTTTTATGAAAAAAGCAAGAGGGAACTCACTAATTTTCGAAATGACATCTCAGACTTCGAATTGCCGCAACTTGTCAAATTTGCCGATTGTCACTATCGAAGCCATTCTGATCATAATTTGGCATCTAGTTTTAATTCTACATCTCAAGTTTATTAATTTTTGAGAAAAAAAAATTGTATTTTTTTGCGAAAAAAAGCATAAGGGGGAACCCTCACCAATTTTGAAATGCCATCCCCAGACTTCGAATTGCCGCAACTTTGCCAAATCTAAGTCGATTTTCAATATCGAAGCCATTTTGATCATAATTTGAGCATCTAGTTTAATCCTAAATCTGTCAAGTTTATTAATTTTTGCAAATAAATAATTGTGTATTTTTTGCGAAAAAATCATAAGGGGAAAACCTTACAAATTTTGGAAATGATCCCAGACTTCGAATTTCGAACTTTGCCAAATCTAAGCCGATTTTCAATATCGAAGCCATTTTGATCATAATTTGGCATCTAGTTTAATTCTACATCTCAAGTTTATACATTTTTGAAAAAAAAAATGTTGTTTTTTTTGGCGAAAAAGCATAGGGAAACCCTTCCCAATTTTCAAAATGACATTCCCAGACTTCGAATTGCCACAACTTTGTCAAATCTGCCGATTGTCAATATCGACCATTTGATCATAATTTGGCATCTAGTTTAATTCTACATCTCAAGTTTATTAATTTTTGAAAAAAAAAATTGTGTATTTTTTGCGAAAAAATAAGGGGGAACCCTTACCAATTTGAAATGCCATCCCCAGACATGCCAACTTTGCCAAATCTGCCGATTTTCCATATCGAAGCCAATTTTGATCATAATTTGACAATTTAGTTTAACGACATCTCAAGTTTACACATTGTGAATTTTTTTTTTTGGTGAAAATTATGGGGAACCTTACAAATTTTGGAAATTACATTCCCAGACTTCGAATTACCACAACTTTGCTAAATCTAAATTTCAATCGAAGCCATTTTGATCATAATTTGGCATTTAGTTTAATTCTACATCTCAGTTTATTCATTTTTGAAAAAAATTTTTGTGTATTTTTTGCGAAAAAACATATGGAACCCTTACATTTTCAAATGACATTCCCAGACTTCGAATTGCCACTAACTTTCCCAAATCTAAACCGATTGTCATTATCGAAGTTATTCTGATAATAATTTGGCATTTAGTTTAGTCCTGTTGACTAAGTTTACAATTTTGAAAAAAAAGTGAGTATTTTTTAATTTGGCGAAAAAAGCATAAGGGAACCCTTACCAATTTTCAAATCACATCCCCAGACTGTCGAATTTGCCGACAACTTTTTACCAAATCTAGCCGATTGTCAATATCGAAGCCATTTTGATCATAATTTGGCATCTAGTTTAATTCTCATCTGAATTTATTAATTTTTGAAAAAAAAATTGTGGATTTTTTGCGAAAAAAAGCATAAGGGAACCCTCACAAATTTTGAAAATGGCATCCCAGACTTCGAATTGCCGCAACTACGCCAAATTCCGCTTCGATTTTCAATATCGAAGCTATTTTGATCATAATTTGGCATCTAGTTTAATCCTACATCTCAAGTTCTATAAATTTTTGCAAAAAAAATAATTGTTTTTTTTTTGCGTAAAAAAATCATAAGGGGGGAACCCTCACAAATTTAAGTCAAATGAATCCCAGACTCGAATTGCCACAATTTTTGTAAACCGATTGTCAATATCGAAATTAGAGTTTCTGATCATAATTTGGCATCTAGTTTAGTCCTCACATCAGTTTATAAATTTTTTGCAAATAAATATTGTGTATTTGTTGAGAAAAAAAAAGCACAAGGGGAATTTCTTCAAATTCCAAATGAATATTGTCAATATGCGAGTGCTCATTTTTGGATCATAATTGCTGGGTATCTAGTTTCAATTCCTACATCTCGTTTATTAATTTGAAAAAATTGTGGGGCGATGAAAAAAGGAGTGAAGGTAAATTTCTTAATAATTTTCTTAAAAATTGAAAATCCCGCCGTACTTGCCAAATTCAGCCGATTTTCAATATCGAAGCATATTTTGATCATAATTTGGCACTCTAGTTTAAATTCTACATCTCAAGTTTATTAATTTTTGGCGAAAAAAATAATGTGTATGGGTTTTGGGGAAAAAACAGAGGGGAACCCCACAAATTTTGGAAATTACATTCCCGTATTCGCCACAACTTTTCGTCAAATTCCAAGTCGATTTTCAAATATCGAAGTTATTTTGATCATCATTTGGCATCTAGCTTATATTCTATGAGCATCTCAAAGTTTAATATTTTTTGAAAAAATGGTTCTTATTTTTTTTTTATATTTCAGACAATTTTTCAAATGACACTTGTAAGACTGTTCGAATTGCAGTTACAACTTTGTCAAAAAATCTAGTTTCTATCAAGTTAATATCGAGTCATTTGTCTTGAATTTCGGCATCAAGTTTTGGGAATTTCCGGCAAACTCAAGCCTATTAACTTGAAAAAAATTGAATGTTTTGGTGAAAAAAAGAGCAGAGGGAATTTCTCAATAATTTTGAAATGTTTCGAATTGCCGCAACTTTGCCAAATTTGCCGATTTTCAATATCGAAATATTTCGATCATAATTTGGCATCTAGTTTAATTTCATCTCAAGTCATTTTTGCAAATAAATAATTGCGTATGGGAACCCCCAAATTTTGAAATTAAATATTCCCAGAGATTTCGAATTGCCACAAACTTGCCAAATTTGCCGATTTTTAATATCGAGCTCATTCTGATCATATTTGGCATCTAGTTTAATTCCAAGACCAGCTTTATATTTGAAAAAAAAATTGCGTATAACTCTTGTGCGCCAACAAGTTTTGAAATGCCATTCCCAGACTCGAATATCGGCAACTTGCCAAATTGCCGACATTTTTGATCATAATTTGGCATCTAGCTTAATCCTACATTCAAAGTTTTGCATTTTTGAAAAAAAAAATATTTTTTATTTGGCGAAAAAGCATAAGGGTTCTCTATGCTTTTTCGCCAAATAAAAATATTTTTTTTTTCAAAAATGTAATAAACTTCGAGATGTAGGTAAACTAGATGCCAAATTATGATCAAAATGGCTTCGATATTGAAAATCGGCTGAGATTTGGCAAAGTTGCGGCAATCTCGAAGTCTGGGGGATGTTGCATTTCAAAACTGTTGAGGGTTCCCCCTTATGCTTTTTTCGCAAAATATACACAATTTTTTTTTCAAAAATTATAAAACTTGAGATGTAGAATTAAACTAGATGCCAAACTATGATCAGAATGGCTTCGATATTAAAAATCGGCTTAGATTTGGCAAAGTTGTGGCAATTCGAAATCTGGGAATGTAATTTCAAAATTTGTAAGGGTTCCCCCTTATGATTTTTTCGCAAAAAATACACAATTATTTATTTGCAAAAATTAATAAACTTGAGATGTAGAATTAAACTAGATGCCAAATTATGATCGAAATGGCTTCGATATTGAAAATCGGCTTAGATTTGGCAAAGTTGCGGCAATTCGAAGTCTGGGGATGGCATTTCAAAATTGGTGAGGGTTCCCTCTTATGCTTTTTTCGCAAAACATACACAATTTTTTTTTCAAAAATTAATAAACTTGAGATGTAGAATTAAACTAGATGCCAAATTATGATCAAAATGGCCTCGATATTGACAATCGGCTTAGATTTGACAAAGTTGTAGCAATTCGAAGTTTGGGAATGTCATTTGAAAATTGGTAAGGGTTTCCCCTTATGCTTTTTGCGCCAAAAAAAAATAAAACATTTTTTTTTCAAAAATGTATAAACTTGAGATGTAGGATTAAACTAGATGCCAAATGATGATCAAAATGGCTTCGATATTGAAAATCGGCTTAGATTTGGCAAAGTTGTGGCAATACGAAGTCTGGGAATGTAATTTCAAAATTTGTAAGGGTTCCCCCTTATGATTTTTTCGCAAAAAATACACAATTATTTTTTCGCCAAAAATTAATAAACTTGAGATGTAGAATTAAACTAGATGCCAAATTATGATCAAAATGGCTTCGATATTGAAAATCGGCTGAGATTTGGCAAAGTTGCGGCAATTCGAAGTCTGGGGATGGCATTTCAAAATTGGTGAGGGTTCCCCCTTATGCTTTTTTCGCAAAAAATACACAATTTTTTTTTCAAAAATTAATAAACTTGAGATGTAGAATTAAACTAGATCCCAAATTATGATCAAAATGGCCTCGATATTGACAATCGGTTTAGATTTGATAAAGTTGTGGCAATTCGAAGTCTGGGAATGTCATTTGAAAATTGGTAAGGGTTCCCCCTTATGCTTTTTTCGCCAAATAAAAATATATTTTTTTTTCAAAAATGTATAAACTTGAGATGTAGGATTAAACTAGATGCCAAATTATGATCAAAATGGCTTCGATATTGAAAATCGGCTTAGATTTGGCAAAGTTGTGGCAATTCGAAGTCTGGGAATGTAATTTCAAAATTGGTAAGGGTTCCCCCTTATGATTTTTTCGCAAAAAATACACAATTATTTTTTTTAAAAAATTAATAAACTTGAAATGTAGGATTAAACTAGATGCCAAATTATGATCAAAATGGCTTCGATATTGAAAATCGGCTTAGATTTGGCAAAGTTGTGGCAATTCGAAGTCTGGGATTGTAATTTCAAAATTTGTAAGGGTTCCCCCTTATGCTTTTTTCGCAAAAAATACACAATTTTTTTTTCAAAAATTAATAAACTTGAGATGAAGAATTAAACTAGATGCCAAATTATGATCAAAATGGCCTCGATATTGACAATCGGTTTAGATTTGATAAAGTTGTGGCAATTCGAAGTCTGGGAATGTGATTTGAAAATTGGTAAGGGTTCCCCCCTTATGCTTTTTCGCCAAATAAAAAATATTTTTTTTTTCAAAAATGTATAAACTTGAGATGTAGGATTAAACTAGATGCCAAATTATGATCAAAATGGCTTCGATATTGAAAATCGGCTTAGATTTGGCAAAGTTGTGGCAATTCGAAGTCTGGGAATGTAATTTCAAAATTGGTAAGGGTTCCCCCTTATGATTTTTTCGCAAAAAATACACAATTATTTTTTTTAAAAAATTAATAAACTTGAAATGTAGGATTAAACTAGATGCCAAATTATGATCAAAATGGCTTCGATATTGAAAATCGGCTTAGATTTGGCAAAGTTGTGGCAATTCGAAGTCTGGGATTGTAATTTCAAAATTTGTAAGGGTTCCCCCTTATGATTTTTTCGCAAAAAATACACAATTATTTTTTTGCAAAAATTAATAAACTTGAGATGTAGAATTAAACTAGATGCCAAATTATGATCAAAATGGCTTCGATATTGAAAATCGGCTTAGATTTGGCAAAGTTGCGGCAATTCCAAGCCTGGGGATGGCATTTCAAAATTGGTGAGGGTTCCCCCTTATGCTTTTTTCGCAAAAAATACACAATTTTTTTTTCAAAAATTAATAAACTTCAGATGTAGAATTAAACTAGATGCCAAATTATGATCAGAACGGCTTCGATATTGACAATCGGTTTAGATTTGACAAAGTTGTGGCAATTCGAAGTCTGGGAATGTCATTTGAAAATTGGTAAGGGTTCCCCCTTATGCTTTTTTCGCCAAAAAAAAAACATTTTTTTTTTCAAAAATGTATAAACTTGAGATGTAGAATTAAACTAGATGCCAAATTATGATCAAAATGGCTTCGATATTGAAAATCGGCTTAGATTTGGCAAAGTTGTGGCAATTCGAAGTCTGGGAATGTAATTTCAAAATTTGTAAGGGTTTCCCCTTATGATTTTTTCGCAAAAAATACACAATTATTTATTTGCAAAAATTAATAAACTTGAGATTTAGAACTAAACTAGATGCTAAATTATGATCAAAATGGCCTCGATATTGACAATCGGTTTAGATTTGACAAAGTTGTGGCAATTCGAAGTCTGGGAATGTCATTTGAAAATTGGTAAGGGTTCCCCCTTATGCTTTTTTCGCCAAAAAAAAAAAATTTTTTTTTTTTCTAAAATGCATAAACTTGAGATGTAGAATTAAACTAGATGCCAAATTATGATCGAAATGGCTTCGATATTGAAAATCGGCTTAGATTTGGCAAAGTTGCGGCAATTCGAAGTCTGGGGATGGCATTTCAAAATTGGTGAGGGTTCCCCCTTATGCTTTTTTCGCAAAAAATACACAATTTTTTTTTTCAAAAATTAATAAACTTGAGATGTAGAATTAAACTAGATGCCAAATTGTGATCAAAATGGCCTCGATATTGACAATCGGTTTATATTTGATAAAGTTGTGGCAATTCGAAGTCTGGGAATGTCATTTGAAAATTGGTAAGGGTTCCCCCTTATGCTTTTATCGCCAAAAAAAAAATATTTTTTTTTTTCAAAAATGTATAAACTTGAGATGAAGGATTAAACTAGATGCCAAATTATGATCAAAATGGCTTCGATATTGAAAATCGGCTTAGATTTGGCAAAGTTGTGGCAATTCGAAGTCTGGGAATGTAATTTCAAAATTGGTAAGGGTTCCCCCTTATGATTTTTTCGCAAAAAATACACAAATTTGTTTTAAAAAATTAATAAACTTGAAATGTAGAATTAAACTAGATGCCAAATTATGATCAAAATGGCTTCGATATTGAAAATCGGCTTAGATTTGGCAAAGTTGCGGCAATTCGAAGTCTGGGAATGTTATTTCAAAATTGGTAAGGGTTCCCCCTTATGATTTTTTCGCAAAAAATACACAATTATTTTTTTGCAAGAATTAATAAACTTGAGATGTAGAATTAAACTAGATGCCAAATTATGATCAAAATGGCTTCGATATTGAAAATCGGCTGAGATTTGGCAAAGTTGCGGCAATTCGAAGTCTGGGGATGGCATTTCAAAACTGGTGAGGGTTCCCCCTTATGCTTTTTTCGCAAAAAATACACAATTTTTTTTTCAAAAATTAATAAACTTGAGATGTAGAATTAAACTAGATGCCAAATTATGATCAAAATGGCCTCGATATTGACAATCGGTTTAGATTTGATAAAGTTGTGGCAATTCGAAGTCTGGGAATGTCATTTGAAAATTGGTAAGGGTTCCCCCTTATGCTTTTTTCGCCAAATAAAAAATATTTTTTTTTTCAAAAATGTATAAACTTGAGATGTAGGATTAAACTAGATGCCAAATTATGATCAAAATGGCTTCGATATTGAAAATCGGCTTAGATTTGGCAAAGTTGTGGCAATTCGAAGTCTGGGAATGTAATTTCAAAATTGGTAAGGGTTCCCCCTTATGATTTTTTCGCAAAAAATACACAAATTTTTTTTTTAAAAAATGAATAAACTTGAAATGTAGGATTAAACTAGATGCCAAATTATGATCAAAATGGCTTCGATATTGAAAATCGGCTTAGATTTGGCAAAGTTGTGGCAATTCGAAGTCTGGGATTGTAATTTCAAAATTTGTAAGGGTTCCCCCTTATGATTTTTTCGCAAAAAATACACAAATTTTTATTACAAAAATTAATAAACTTGAAATGTAGAATTAAACTAGATGCCAAATTATGATCAAAATGGCTTCGATATTGAAAATCGGCTTAGATTTGGCAAAGTTGCGGCAATTCGAAGTCTAGGGATGTTATTTCAAAATTGGTAAGGGTTCCCCCTTATGATTTTTTCGCAAAAAATACACAATTATTTTTTTGCAAGAATTAATAAACTTGAGATGTAGAATTAAACTAGATGCCAAATTATGATCAAAATGGCTTCGATATTGAAAATCGGCTGAGATTTGGCAAAGTTGCGGCAATTCGAAGTCTGGGGATGGCATTTCAAAACTGGTGAGGGTTCCCCCTTATGCTTTTTTCGCAAAAAATACACAATTTTTTTTTCAAAAATTAATAAACTTGAGATGTAGAATTAAACTAGATGCCAAATTATGATCAAAATGGCCTCGATATTGACAATCGGTTTAGATTTGATAAAGTTGTGGCAATTCGAAGTCTGGGAATGTCATTTGAAAATTGGTAAGGGTTCCCCCTTATGCTTTTTTCGCACAAATAAAAATATATTTTTTTTCAAAAATGTATAAACTTGAGATGTAGGATTAAACTAGATGCCAAATTATGACCAAAATGGCTTCGATATTGAAAATCGGCTTAGATTTGGCAAAGTTGTGGCAATTCGAAGTCTGGGAATGTAATTTCAAAATTGGTAAGGGTTCCCCCTTATGATTTTTTCGCAAAAAATACACAATTATTTTTTTTAAAAAATGAATAAACTTGAAATGTAGGATTAAACTAGATGCCAAATTATGATCAAAATGGCTTCGATATTGAAAATCGGCTTAGATTTGGCAAAGTTGTGGCAATTCGAAGTCTGGGATTGTAATTTCAAAATTTGTAAGGGTTCCCCCTTATGATTTTTTCGCAAAAAATACACAATTATTTTTTTGCAAAAATTAATAAACTTGAGATGTAGAATTAAACTAGATGCCAAATTATGATCAAAATGGCTTCGATATTGAAAATCGGCTGAGATTTGGCAAAGTTGCGGCAATTCGAAGTCTGGGGATGGCATTTCAAAACTGGTGAGGGTTCCCCCTTATGCTTTTTTCGCAAAAAATACACAATTTTTTTTTCAAAAATTAATAAACTTGAGATGTAGAATTAAACTAGATGCCAAATTATGATCAAAATGGCCTCGATATTGACAATCGGTTTAGATTTGATAAAGTTGTGGCAATTCGAAGTCTGGGAATGTCATTTGAAAATTGGTAAGGGTTCCCCCTTATGATTTTTTTCGCAAAAAATACACAATTATTTTTTTAAAAAATGAATAAACTTGAAATGTAGGATTAAACTAGATGCCAAATTATGATCAAAATGGCTTCGATATTGAAAATCGGCTTAGATTTGGCAAAGTTGTGGCATTTCGAAGTCTGGGATTGTAATTTCAAAATTTGTAAGGGTTCCCCCTTATGATTTTTTCGCAAAAAATACACAATTATTTTTTTGCAAAAATTAATAAACTTGAGATGTAGAATTAAACTAGATGCCAAATTATGATCAAAATGCCTTCGATATTGAAAATCGGCTTAGATTTGGCAAAGTTGCGGCAATTCGAAGTCTGGGAATGTCATTTGAAAATTGGTAAGGGTTCCCCCTTATGCTTTTTTCGCCAAAAAAAAAAACATTTTTTTTTCAAAAATGTATAAACTTGAGATGTAGAATTAAACTAGATGCCAAATTATGATCAAAATGGCTTCGATATTGAAAATCGGCTTAGATTTGGCAAAGTTGTGGCAATTCGAAGTCTGGGAATGTAATTTCAAAATTGGTAAGGGTTCCCCCTTATGATTTTTTCGCAAAAAATACACAAATTTTTTTTCAAAAATTAATAAACTTGAAATGTAGAATTAAACTAGATGCCAAATTATGATCAAAATGGCTTCGATATTGAAAATCGGCTTAGATTTGGCAAAGTTGCGGCAATTCGAAGTCTGGGGATGTTATTTCAAAATTGGTAAGGGTTCCCCCTTATGATTTTTTCGCAAAAAATACACAATTATTTTTTTGCAAGAATTAATAAACTTGAGATGTAGAATTAAACTAGATGCCAAATTATGATCAAAATGGCTTCGATATTGAAAATCGGCTGAGATTTGGCAAAGTTGCGGCAATTCGAAGTCTGGGGATGGCATTTCAAAACTGGTGAGGGTTCCCCCTTATGCTTTTTTCGCAAAAAATACACAATTTTTTTTTCAAAAATTAATAAACTTGAGATGTAGAATTAAACTAGATGCCAAATTATGATCAAAATGGCCTCGATATTGACAATCGGTTTAGATTTGATAAAGTTGTGGCAATTCGAAGTCTGGGAATGTCATTTGAAAATTGGTAAGGGTTCCCCCTTATGCTTTTTTCGCCAAATAAAAAATATTTTTTTTTTTCAAAAATGTATAAACTTGAGATGTAGGATTAAACTAGATGCCAAATTATGACCAAAATGGCTTCGATATTGAAAATCGGCTTAGATTTGGCAAAGTTGTGGCAATTCGAAGTCTGGGAATGTAATTTCAAAATTGGTAAGGGTTCCCCCTTATGATTTTTTCGCAAAAAATACACAATTATTTTTTTTCAAAAATGAATAAACTTGAAATGTAGAATTAAACTAGATGCCAAATTATGATCAAAATGGCTTCGATATTGAAAATCGGCTTAGATTTGGCAAAGTTGTGGCAATTCGAAGTCTGGGATTGTAATTTCAAAATTTGTAAGGGTTCCCCCTTATGATTTTTTCGCAAAAAATACACAATTATTTTTTTGCAAAAATTAATAAACTTGAGATGTAGAATTAAACTAGATGCCAAATTATGATCAAAATGGCTTCGATATTGAAAATCGGCTTAGATTTGGCAAAGTTGTGGCAATTCGAAGTCTGGGAATGTAATTTCAAAATTTGTAAGGGTTTCCCCTTATGATTTTTTCGCAAAAAATACACAATTATTTATTTGCAAAAATTAATAAACTTGAGATTTAGAACTAAACTAGATGCTAAATTATGATCAAAATGGCCTCGATATTGACAATCGGTTTAAATTTGACAAAGTTGTGGCAATTCGAAGTCTGGGAATGTCATTTGAAAATTGGTAAGGGTTCCCCCTTATGCTTTTTTCGCCAAATAAAAAATATTTTTTTTTTCAAAAATGTATAAACTTGAGATGTAGGATTAAACTAGATGCCAAATTATGATCAAAATGGCTTCGATATTGAAAATCGGCTTAGATTTGGCAAAGTTGTGGCAATTCGAAGTCTGGGAATGTAATTTCAAAATTGGTAAGGGTTCCCCCTTATGATTTTTTCGCAAAAAATACACAATTATTTTTTTTAAAAATGAATAAACTTGAAATGTAGAATTAAACTAGATGCCAAATTATGATCAAAATGGCTTCGATATTGAAAATCGGCTTAGATTTGGCAAAGTTGTGGCAATTCGAAGTCTGGGATTGTAATTTCAAAATTTGTAAGGGTTCCCCCTTATGATTTTTTCGCAAAAAATACACAATTATTTTTTTGCAAAAATTAATAAACTTGAGATGTAGAATTAAACTAGATGCCAAATTATGATCAAAATGGCTTCGATATTGAAAATCGGCTTAGATTTGGCAAAGTTGCGGCAATTCGAAGTCTGGGAATGTCATTTGAAAATTGGTAAGGGTTCCCCCTTATGCTTTTTTCGCCAAAAAAAAAACAATTTTTTTTTCAAAAATGTATAAACTTGAGATGTAGAATTAAACTAGATGCCAAATTATGATCAAAATGGCTTCGATATTGAAAATCGGCTTAGATTTGGCAAAGTTGCGGCAATTCGAAGTCTGGGGATGGCATTTCAAAATTTGTGAGGGTTCCCCCTTATGCTTTTTTCGCAAAAAATACACAACTTTTTTTTCAAAAATTAATAAACTTCAGATGTAGAATTAAACTAGATGCCAAATTATGATCAGAACGGCTTCGATATTGACAATCGGTTTAGATTTGACAAAGTTGTGGCAATTCGAAGTCTGGGAATGTCATTTGAAAATTGGTAAGGGTTCCCCCTTATGCTTTTTTCGCCAAATAAAAAATATTTTTTTTTTCAAAAATGTATAAACTTGAGATGTAGGATTAAACTAGATGCCAAATTATGATCAAAATGGCTTCGATATTGAAAATCGGCTTAGATTTGGAAAAGTTGTGGCAATTCGAAGTCTGGGAATGTAATTTCAAAATTGGTAAGGGTTCCCCCTTATGATTTTTTCGCAAAAAATACACAATTATTTTTTTTCAAAAATTAATAAACTTGAAATGTAGGATTAAACTAGATGCCAAATTATGATCAAAATGGCTTCGATATTGAAAATCGGCTTAGATTTGGCAAAGTTGTGGCAATTCGAAGTCTGGGATTGTAATTTCAAAATTTGTAAGGGTTCCCCCTTATGATTTTTTTCGCAAAAAATACACAATTATTTTTTTGCAAAAATTAATAAACTTGAGATGTAGAATTAAACTAGATGCCAAATTATGATCAAAATGGCTTCGATATTGAAAATCGGCTTAGATTTGGCAAAGTTGCGGCAATTCGAAGTCTGGGGATGGCATTTCAAAATTGGTGAGGGTTCCCCCTTATGCTTTTTTCGCAAAAAATACACAACTTTTTTTTCAAAAATTAATAAACTTCAGATGTAGAATTAAACTAGATGCCAAATTATGATCAGAACGGCTTCGATATTGACAATCGGTTTAGATTTGACAAAGTTGTGGCAATTCGAAGTCTGGGAATGTCATTTGAAAATTGGTAAGGGTTCCCCCTTATGCTTTTTTCGCCAAAAAAAAAAACAATTTTTTTTTCAAAAATGTATAAACTTGAGATGTAGAATTAAACTAGATGCCAAATTATGATCAAAATGGCTTCGATATTGAAAATCGGCTTAGATTTGGCAAAGTTGTGGCAATTCGAAGTCTGGGAATGTAATTTCAAAATTTGTAAGGGTTCCCCCTTATGATTTTTTCGCAAAAAATACACAATTATTTATTTGCAAAAATTAATAAACTTGAGATTTAGAACTAAACTAGATGCTAAATTATGATCAAAATGGCCTCGATATTGACAATCGGTTTAGATTTGACAAAGTTGTGGCAATTCGAAGTCTGGGAATGTCATTTAAAAATTGGTAAGGGTTCCCCCTTATGCTTTTTTCGCCAAAAAAAAAACAATTATTTTTTTCAAAAATGTATAAACTTGAGATGTAGAATTAAACTAGATGCCAAATTATGATCAAAATGGCTTCGATATTGAAAATCGGCTTAGATTTGGCAAAGTTGCGGCAATTCGAAGTCTGGGGATGGCATTTCAAAATTGGTGAAGGTTCCCCCTAATGCTTTTTTCGCAAAAAATACACAATTTTTTTTTCAAAAATGTATAAACTTGAGATGTAGAATTAAACTAGATGCCAAATTATGATCAAAATGGCTTCGATATTGAAAATCGGCTTAGATTTGGCAAAGTTGTGGCAATTCGAAGTCTGGGAATGTAATTTCAAAATTTGTAAGGGTTCCCCCTTATGATTTTTTCGCAAAAAATACACAATTATTTATTTGCAAAAATTAATAAACTTGAGATTTAGAATTAAACTAGATGCTAAATTATGATCAAAATGGCCTCGATATTGACAATCGGTTTAGATTTGACAAAGTTGTGGCAATTCGAAGTCTGGGAATGTCATTTGAAAATTGGTAAGGGTTCCCCCTTATGCTTTTTTCGCCAAAAAAAAACATTTTTTTTTTCAAAAATGTATAAACTTGAGATGTAGAATTAAACTAGATGCCAAATTATGATCAAAATGGCTTCGATATTGAAAATCGGCTTAGATTTGGCAAAGTTGCGGCAATTCGAAGTCTGGGGATGGCATTTCAAAATTGGTAAGGGTTCCCCCTTATGCTTTTTTCGCAAAAAATACACAATTTTTTTTTTTCAAAAATTAATAAACTTGAGATGTAGAATTAAACTAGATGCCAAATTATGATCAAAATGGCTTCGATATTGAAAATCGGCTTAGATTTGACAAAGTTGTGGCAATTCGAAGTCTGGGAATGTCATTTGAAAATTGGTAAGGGTTCCCCCTTATGCTTTTTTCGCCAAAAAAAAAACAATTTTTTTTTTCAAAAATGTAATAAACTTGAGATGTAGGATTAAACTAGATGCCAAATTATGATCAAAATGGCTTCGATATTGAAAATCGGCTTAGATTTGGCAAAGTTGTGGCAATTCGAAGTCTGGGAATGTAATTTCAAAATTGGTAAGGGTTCCCCCTTATGATTTTTTCGCAAAAAATACACAATTATTTTTTTTCAAAAAATTAATAAACTTGAGATGTAGAATTAAACTAGATGCCAAATTATGATCAAAATGGCTTCGATATTGAAAATCGGCTTAGATTTGGCAAAGTTGCGGCAATTCGAAGTCTGGGAATGTCATTTCAAAATTGGTAAGGGTTCCCCCTTATGATTTTTTCGCAAAAAATACACAATTATTTTTTTTCAAAAATTAATAAACTTGAGATGTAGAATTAAACTAGATGCCAAATTATGATCAAAATGGCTTCGATATTGAAAATCGGCTTAGATTTGGCAAAGTTGTGGCAATTCGAAGTCTGGGAATGTCATTTCAAAATTGGTAAGGGTTCCCCCTTATGATTTTTTCGCAAAAAATACACAATTTTTTTTTCAAAAATTAATAAACTTGAGATGTAGAATTAAACTAGATGCCAAATTATGATCAAAATGGCTTCGATATTGAAAATCGGCTTAGATTTGGCAAAGTTGCGGCAATTCGAAGTCTGGGGATGGAATTTCAAAATTGGTAAGGGTTCCCCCTTATGATTTTTTCGCAAAAAATACACAATTATTTTTTTCAAAAAATTAATAAACTTGAGATTTAGAACTAAACTAGATGCTAAATTATGATCAAAATGGCCTCGATATTGACAATCGGTTTAGATTTGACAAAGTTGTGGCAATTCGAAGTCTGGGAATGTCATTTGAAAATTGGTAAGGGTTCCCCCTTATGCTTTTTTCGCCAAAAAAAAAAACATTTTTTTTTTCAAAAATGTATAAACTTGAGATGTAGAATTAAACTAGATGCCAAATTATGATCAAAATGGCTTCGATATTGAAAATCGGCTTAGATTTGGCAAAGTTGCGGCAATTCGAAGTCTGGGGATGGCATTTCAAAATTGGTGAGGGTTCCCCCTTATGCTTTTTTCGCAAAAAATACACAACTTTTTTTTCAAAAATTAATAAACTTCAGATGTAGAATTAAACTAGATGCCAAATTATGATCAGAACGGCTTCGATATTGACAATCGGTTTAGATTTGACAAAGTTGTGGCAATTCGAAGTCTGGGAATGTCATTTGAAAATTGGTAAGGGTTCCCCCTTATGCTTTTTTCGCCAAAAAAAAAACAATTTTTTTTTCAAAAATGTATAAACTTGAGATGTAGAATTAAACTAGATGCCAAATTATGATCAAAATGGCTTCGATATTGAAAATCGGCTTAGATTTGGCAAAGTTGTGGCAATTCGAAGTCTGGGAATGTAATTTCAAAATTTGTAAGGGTTCCCCCTTATGATTTTTTCGCAAAAAATACACAATTATTTATTTGCAAAAATTAATAAACTTGAGATTTAGAACTAAACTAGATGCTAAATTATGATCAAAATGGCCTCGATATTGACAATCGGTTTAGATTTGACAAAGTTGTGGCAATTCGAAGTCTGGGAATGTCATTTGAAAATTGGTAAGGGTTCCCCCTTATGATTTTTTCGCCAAAAAAAAAACATTTTTTTTTTCAAAAATGTATAAACTTGAGATGTAGAATTAAACTAGATGCCAAATTATGATCAAAATGGCTTCGATATTGAAAATCGGCTTAGATTTGGCAAAGTTGCGGCAATTCGAAGTCTGGGAATGTCATTTCAAAATTGGTAAGGGTTCCCCCTTATGATTTTTTCGCAAAAAATACACAATTTTTTTTTTCAAAAATTAATAAACTTGAGATGTAGAATTAAACTAGATGCCAAATTATGATCAAAATGGCTTCGATATTGAAAATCGGTTTAGATTTGACAAAGTTGCGGCAATTCGAAGTCTGGGAATGTCATTTGAAAATTGGTAAGGGTTCCCCCTTATGCTTTTTTCGCCAAAAAAAAAACAATTTTTTTTTCAAAAATGAATAAACTTGAGATGTAGAATTAAACTAGATGCCAAATTATGATCAAAATGGCTTCGATATTGAAAATCGGCTTAGATTTGGCAAAGTTGTGGCAATTCGAAGTCTGGGAATGTAATTTCAAAATTGGTAAGGGTTCCCCCTTATGATTTTTTCGCAAAAAATACACAATTATTTTTTTTCAAAAATTAATAAACTTGAAATGTAGAATTAAACTAGATGCCAAATTATGATCAAAATGGCTTCGATATTGAAAATCGGCTTAGATTTGGCAAAGTTGTGGCAATTCGAAGTCTGGGAATGTAATTTCAAAATTGGTAAGGGTTCCCCCTTATGATTTTTTTCGCAAAAAATACACAATTATTTTTTTGCAAAAATTAATAAACTTGAGATGTAGAATTAAACTAGATGCCAAATTATGATCAAAATGGCTTCGATATTGAAAATCGGCTTAGATTTGGCAAAGTTGCGGCAATTCGAAGTCTGGGGATGGCATTTCAAAATTGGTGAGGGTTCCCCCTTATGCTTTTTTCGCAAAAAATACACAATTATTTTTTTCAAAAATTAATAAACTTGAGATGTAGAATTAAACTAGATGCCAAATTATGATCAAAATGGCTTCGATATTGACAATCGGCTTAGATTTGGCAAAGTTGTGGCAATTCGAAGTCTGGGAATGTCATTTGAAAATTGGTAAGGGTTCCCCCTTATGCTTTTTTCGCCAAAAAAAAAACATTTTTTTTTTCAAAAATGTATAAACTTGAGATGTAGAATTAAACTAGATGCCAAATTATGATCAAAATGGCTTCGATATTGAAAATCGGCTTAGATTTGGCAAAGTTGCGGCAATTCGAAGTCTGGGAATGGCATTTCAAAATTTGTGAGGGTTCCCCCTTATGCTTTTTTCGCAAAAAATACACAATTTTTTTTTCAAAAATTAATAAACTTGAGATGTAGAATTAAACTAGATGCCAAATTATGATCAAAATGGCTTCGATATTGACAATCGGTTTAGATTTGACAAAGTTGTGGCAATTCGAAGTCTGGGAATGTCATTTGAAAATTGGTAAGGGTTCCCCCTTATGCTTTTTTCGCCAAAAAAAAAATAATTTTTTTTTCAAAAATGTATAAACTTGAGATGTAGGATTAAACTAGATGCCAAATTATGATCAAAATGGCTTCGATATTGAAAATCGGTTTAGATTTGGCAAAGTTGTGGCAATTCGAAGTCTGGGAATGTCATTTCAAAATTGGTAAGGGTTCCCCCTTATGCTTTTTTCGCAAAAAAAACACAATTATTTTTTTTCAAAAATTAATAAACTTGAGATGTAGAATTAAACTAGATGCCAAATTATGATCAAAATGGCTTCGATATTGAAAATCGGCTTAGATTTGGCAAAGTTGTGGCAATTCGAAGTCTGGGAATGTCATTTGAAAATTGGTAAGGGTTCCCCCTTATGCTTTTTTCGCCAAAAAAAAAAACATTTTTTTTTTCAAAAATGTATAAACTTGAGATGTAGAATTAAACTAGATGCCAAATTATGATCAAAATGGCTTCGATATTGAAAATCGGCTTAGATTTGGCAAAGTTGCGGCAATTCGAAGTCTGGGGATGGCATTTCAAAATTGGTGAGGGTTCCCCCTTATGCTTTTTTCGCAAAAAATACACAATTTTTTTTTCAAAAATGAATAAACTTGAGATGTAGAATTAAACTAGATGCCAAATTATGATCAAAATGGCTTCGATATTGAAAATCGGCTTAGATTTGGCAAAGTTGTGGCAATTCGAAGTCTGGGAATGTAATTTCAAAATTTGTAAGGGTTCCCCCTTATGATTTTTTCGCAAAAAATACACAATTATTTATTTTCAAAAATTAATAAACTTGAGATTTAGAACTAAACTAGATGCCAAATTATGATCAAAATGGCTTCGATATTGACAATCGGTTTAGATTTGACAAAGTTGTGGCAATTCGAAGTCTGGGAATGTCATTTGAAAATTGGTAAGGGTTCCCCCTTATGCTTTTTTCGCCAAAAAAAAAAAATTTTTTTTTTCAAAAATGTAATAAACTTGAGATGTAGAATTAAACTAGATGCCAAATTATGATCAAAATGGCTTCGATATTGAAAATCGGCTTAGATTTGGCAAAGTTGCGGCAATTCGAAGTCTGGGGATGGCATTTCAAAATTGGTGAGGGTTCCCCCTTATGCTTTTTTCGCAAAAAATACACAATTTTTTTTTTCAAAAATTAATAAACTTGAGATGTAGAATTAAACTAGATGCCAAATTATGATCAAAATGGCCTCGATATTGACAATCGGTTTAGATTTGATAAAGTTGTGGCAATTCGAAGTCTGGGAATGTAATTTGAAAATTGGTAAGGGTTCCCCCTTATGCTTTTTTCGCCAAAAAAAAAACATATTTTTTTTTTCAAAAATGTATAAACTTGAGATGAAGGATTAAACTAGATGCCAAATTATGATCAAAATGGCTTCGATATTGAAAATCGGCTTAGATTTGGCAAAGTTGTGGCAATTCGAAGTCTGGGAATGTAATTTCAAAATTGGTAAGGGTTCCCCCTTATGATTTTTTCGCAAAAAATACACAATTATTTTTTTTTAAAAATTAATAAACTTGAAATGTAGAATTAAACTAGATGCCAAATTATGATCAAAATGGCTTCGATATTGAAAATCGGCTTAGATTTGGCAAAGTTGCGGCAATTCGAAGTCTGGGAATGTTATTTCAAAATTGGTAAGGGTTCCCCCTTATGATTTTTTCGCAAAAAATAAACAATTATTTTTTTTCAAAAATTAATAAACTTGAGATGTAGAATTAAACTAGATGCCAAATTATGATCAAAATGGCTTCGATATTGAAAATCGGCTTAGATTTGGCAAAGTTGCGGCAATTCGAAGTCTGGGGATGGCATTTCAAAACTGGTGAGGGTTCCCCCTTATGCTTTTTTCGCAAAATATACACAATTATTTCTTTCAAAAATTAATAAACTTGAGATGTAGAATTAAACTAGATGCCAAATTATGATCAAAATGGCTTCGATATTGAAAATCGGCTTAGATTTGGCAAAGTTGCGGCAATTCGAAGTCTGGGGATGGCATTTCAAAATTGGTGAGGGTTCCCCCTTATGCTTTTTTCGCAAAAAATACACAATTTTTTTTTACAAAAATTAATAAACTTGAGATGTAGAACTAAACTAGATGCCAAATTATGATCAAAATGGCCTCGATATTGACAATCGGCTTAGATTTGGCAAAGTTGTGGCAATTCGAAGTCTGGGAATGTCATTTCAAAATTGGTAAGGGTTCCCCCTTATGATTTTTTCGCCAAAAAAAACACAATTGTTTTTTTTCAAAAATGTAATAAACTTGAGATGTAGAATTAAACTAGATGCCAAATTATGATCAAAATGGCTTCGATATTGAAAATCGGCTTAGATTTGGCAAAGTTGCGGCAATTCGAAGTCTGGGGATGGCATTTCAAAATTGGTGAGGGTTCCCCCTAATGCTTTTTTCGCAAAAAATACACAATTTTTTTTTCAAAAATGAATAAACTTCAGATGTAGAATTAAACTAGATGCCAAATTATGATCAGAACGGCTTCGATATTGACAATCGGTTTAGATTTGACAAAGTTGTGGCAATTCGAAGTCTGGGAATGTCATTTGAAAATTGGTAAGGGTTCCCCCTTATGCTTTTTTCGCCAAAAAAAAAAACAATTTTTTTTTTCAAAAATGTATAAACTTGAGATGTAGAATTAAACTAGATGCCAAATTATGATCAAAATGGCTTCGATATTGAAAATCGGCTTAGATTTGGCAAAGTTGTGGCAATTCGAAGTCTGGGAATGTCATTTCAAAATTTGTAAGGGTTCCCCCTTATGATTTTTTCGCAAAAAATACACAATTATTTATTTGCAAAAAATTAATAAACTTGAGATGTAGAATTAAACTAGATGCCAAATTATGATCAAAATGGCCTCGATATTGACAATCGGTTTAGATTTGACAAAGTTGTGGCAATTCGAAGTCTGGGAATGTCATTTGAAAATTGGTAAGGGTTCCCCCTTATGATTTTTTCGCCAAAAAAAAAACATTTTTTTTTTCAAAAATGTATAAACTTGAGATGTAGAATTAAACTAGATGCCAAATTATGATCAAAATGGCTTTGATATTGAAAATCGGCTTAGATTTGGCAAAGTTGCGGCAATTCGAAGTCTGGGAATGGCATTTCAAAATTGGTGAGGGTTCCCCCTTATGCTTTTTTCGCAAAAAATACACAATTATTTTTTTCAAAAATTAATAAACTTGAGATGTAGAATTAAACTAGATGCCAAATTATGATCAAAATGGCTTCGATATTGACAATCGGCTTAGATTTGACAAAGTTGTGGCAATTCGAAGTCTGGGAATGTCATTTGAAAATTGGTAAGGGTTCCCCTTATGCTTTTTTCGCCAAAAAATACACAATTTTTTTTTTGCAAAAATGTAATAAACTTGAGATGTAGAATTAAACTAGATGCCAAATTATGATCAAAATGGCTTCGATATTGAAAATCGGCTTAGATTTGGCAAAGTTGTGGCAATTCGAAGTCTGGGAATGGCATTTCAAAATTGGTGAGGGTTCCCCCTTATGCTTTTTTCGCAAAAAATACACAATTTTTTTTTTCAAAAATTAATAAACTTGAGATGTAGAATTAAACTAGATGCCAAATTATGATCAAAATGGCTTCGATATTGACAATCGGTTTAGATTTGACAAAGTTGTGGCAATTCGAAGTCTGGGAATGTCATTTGAAAATTGGTAAGGGTTCCCCCTTATGCTTTTTTCGCCAAAAAAAAAACAATTTTTTTTTTCAAAAATGTAATAAACTTGAGATGTAGAATTAAACTAGATGCCAAATTATGATCAAAATGGCTTCGATATTGAAAATCGGCTTAGATTTGGCAAAGTTGTGGCAATTCGAAGTCTGGGAATGTCATTTCAAAATTGGTAAGGGTTCCCCCTTATGCTTTTTTCGCAAAAAATACACAATTATTTTTTTCAAAAATTAATAAACTTGAGATGTAGAATTAAACTAGATGCCAAATTATGATCAAAATGGCTTCGATATTGAAAATCGGCTTAGATTTGGCAAAGTTGTGGCAATTCGAAGTCTGGGAATGTCATTTCAAAATTGGTAAGGGTTCCCCCTTATGCTTTTTTCGCCAAAAAATACACAATTATTTTTTTTCAAAAATTAATAAACTTGAGATGTAGAATTAAACTAGATGCCAAATTATGATCAAAATGGCTTCGATATTGAAAATCGGCTTAGATTTGGCAAAGTTGCGGCAATTCGAAGTCTGGGAATGTCATTTCAAAATTGGTAAGGGTTCCCCCTTATGCTTTTTTCGCAAAAAATACACAATTATTTTTTTCAAAAATTAATAAACTTGAGATGTAGAATTAAACTAGATGCCAAATTATGATCAAAATGGCTTCGATATTGAAAATCGGCTTAGATTTGGCAAAGTTGTGGCAATTCGAAGTCTGGGAATGTCATTTCAAAATTGGTAAGGGTTCCCCCTTATGCTTTTTTCGCCAAAAAATACACAATTTTTTTTTCAAAAATGTAATAAACTTGAGATGTAGAATTAAACTAGATGCCAAATTATGATCAAAATGGCTTCGATATTGAAAATCGGCTTAGATTTGGCAAAGTTGTGGCAATTCGAAGTCTGGGAATGTCATTTCAAAATTGGTAAGGGTTCCCCCTTATGCTTTTTTCGCAAAAAATACACAATTTTTTTTTGCAAAAATTAATAAACTTGAGATGTAGAATTAAACTAGATGCCAAATTATGATCAAAATGGCTTCGATATTGACAATCGGTTTAGATTTGACAAAGTTGTGGCAATTCGAAGTCTGGGAATGTCATTTGAAAATTGGTAAGGGTTCCCCCTTATGCTTTTTTCGCCAAAAAAAAAATATTTTTTTTTTCAAAAATGTAATAAACTTGAGATGTAGGATTAAACTAGATGCCAAATTATGATCAAAATGGCTTCGATATTGAAAATCGGCTTAGATTTGGCAAAGTTGTGGCAATTCGAAGTCTGGGAATGTAATTTCAAAATTGGTAAGGGTTCCCCCTTATGATTTTTTCGCAAAAAATACACAATTATTTTTTTCAAAAATTAATAAACTTGAGATGTAGAATTAAACTAGATGCCAAATTATGATCAAAATGGCTTCGATATTGAAAATCGGCTTAGATTTGGCAAAGTTGTGGCAATTCGAAGTCTGGGAATGTAATTTCAAAATTGGTAAGGGTTCCCCCTTATGATTTTTTCGCAAAAAATACACAATTATTTTTTTGCAAAAATTAATAAACTTGAGATGTAGAATTAAACTAGATGCCAAATTATGATCAAAATGGCTTCGATATTGAAAATCGGCTTAGATTTGGCAAAGTTGCGGCAATTCGAAGTCTGGGGATGGCATTTCAAAATTGGTGAGGGTTCCCCCTTATGCTTTTTTCGCAAAAAATACACAATTTTTTTTTGCAAAAATTAATAAACTTGAGATGTAGAATTAAACTAGATGCCAAATTATGATCAAAATGGCTTCGATATTGACAATCGGTTTAGATTTGACAAAGTTGTGGCAATTCGAAGTCTGGGAATGTCATTTGAAAATTGGTAAGGGTTCCCCCTTATGCTTTTTTCGCCAAAAAATAAACAATTTTTTTTTTCAAAAATGTATAAACTTGAGATGTAGAATTAAACTAGATGCCAAATTATGATCAAAATGGCTTCGATATTGAAAATCGGCTTAGATTTGGCAAAGTTGCGGCAATTCGAAGTCTGGGAATGGCATTTCAAAATTGGTAAGGGTTCCCCCTTATGCTTTTTTCGCAAAAAATACACAATTATTTTTTTCAAAAATTAATAAACTTGAGATGTAGAATTAAACTAGATGCCAAATTATGATCAAAATGGCTTCGATATTGAAAATCGGCTTAGATTTGGCAAAGTTGTGGCAATTCGAAGTCTGGGAATGTCATTTCAAAATTGGTAAGGGTTCCCCCTTATGACTTTTTTCGCCAAAAAATACACAATTATTTTTTTGCAAAAATTAATAAACTTGAGATGTAGAATTAAACTAGATGCCAAATTATGATCAAAATGGCTTCGATATTGAAAATCGGCTTAGATTTGGCAAAGTTGTGGCAATTCGAAGTCTGGGAATGTCATTTCAAAATTGGTAAGGGTTCCCCCTTATGCTTTTTTCGCCAAAAAAAACATATTTTTTTTTTCAAAAATGTATAAACTTGAGATGTAGAATTAAACTAGATGCCAAATTATGATCAAAATGGCTTCGATATTGAAAATCGGCTTAGATTTGGCAAAGTTGTGGCAATTCGAAGTCTGGGAATGTCATTTCAAAATTGGTAAGGGTTCCCCCTTATGATTTTTTCGCAAAAAATACACAATTATTTTTTTCAAAAATTAATAAACTTGAGATGTAGAATTAAACTAGATGCCAAATTATGATCAAAATGGCTTCGATATTGAAAATCGGCTTAGATTTGGCAAAGTTGTGGCAATTCGAAGTCTGGGAATGTCATTTCAAAATTGGTAAGGGTTCCCCCTTATGCTTTTTTCGCCAAAAAATACACAATTTTTTTTTTCAAAAATGTAATAAACTTGAGATGTAGAATTAAACTAGATGCCAAATTATGATCAAAATGGCTTCGATATTGAAAATCGGCTTAGATTTGGCAAAGTTGCGGCAATTCGAAGTCTGGGGATGGCATTTCAAAATTGGTGAGGGTTCCCCCTTATGCTTTTTTCGCAAAAAATACACAACTTTTTTTTCAAAAATTAATAAACTTGAGATGTAGAATTAAACTAGATGCCAAATTATGATCAAAATGGCCTCGATATTGACAATCGGTTTAGATTTGACAAAGTTGTGGCAATTCGAAGTCTGGGAATGTCATTTGAAAATTGGTAAGGGTTCCCCCTTATGCTTTTTTCGCCAAAAAAAAACAATTTTTTTTTCAAAAATGTATAAACTTGAGATGTAGAATTAAACTAGATGCCAAATTATGATCAAAATGGCTTCGATATTGAAAATCGGCTTAGATTTGGCAAAGTTGTGGCAATTCGAAGTCTGGGAATGTAATTTCAAAATTGGTAAGGGTTCCCCCTTATGATTTTTTCGCAAAAAATACACAATTATTTATTTGCAAAAATTAATAAACTTGAGATTTAGAACTAAACTAGATGCCAAATTATGATCAAAATGGCCTCGATATTGACAATCGGTTTAGATTTGGCAAAGTTGTGGCAATTCGAAGTCTGGGAATGTCATTTCAAAATTGGTAAGGGTTCCCCCTTATGCTTTTTTCGCCAAAAAATAAACAATTTTTTTTTCAAAAATTAATAAACTTGAGATGTAGAATTAAACTAGATGCCAAATTATGATCAAAATGGCTTCGATATTGAAAATCGGCTTAGATTTGGCAAAGTTGTGGCAATTCGAAGTCTGGGAATGGCATTTCAAAATTGGTAAGGGTTCCCCCTTATGCTTTTTTCGCAAAAAATACACAATTTTTTTTTCAAAAATGTAATAAACTTGAGATGTAGAATTAAACTAGATGCCAAATTATGATCAAAATGGCTTCGATATTGAAAATCGGCTTAGATTTGGCAAAGTTGTGGCAATTCGAAGTCTGGGAATGTCATTTCAAAATTGGTAAGGGTTCCCCCTTATGCTTTTTTCGCAAAAAATACACAATTTTTTTTTTCAAAAATTAATAAACTTGAGATGTAGAATTAAACTAGATGCCAAATTATGATCAAAATGGCTTCGATATTGAAAATCGGCTTAGATTTGGCAAAGTTGTGGCAATTCGAAGTCTGGGAATGTCATTTCAAAATTGGTAAGGGTTCCCCCTTATGCTTTTTTCGCAAAAAATACACAATTTTTTTTTTCAAAAATTAATAAACTTGAGATGTAGAATTAAACTAGATGCCAAATTATGATCAAAATGGCTTCGATATTGAAAATCGGCTTAGATTTGGCAAAGTTGTGGCAATTCGAAGTCTGGGAATGTAATTTCAAAATTGGTAAGGGTTCCCCTTATGATTTTTTCGCAAAAAATACACAATTATTTTTTTGCAAAAATTAATAAACTTGAGATGTAGAATTAAACTAGATGCCAAATTATGATCAAAATGGCTTCGATATTGAAAATCGGCTTAGATTTGGCAAAGTTGCGGCAATTCGAAGTCTGGGAATGTCATTTCAAAATTGGTAAGGGTTCCCCTTATGCTTTTTTCGCAAAAAATACACAATTATTTTTTTGCAAAAATTAATAAACTTGAGATGTAGAATTAAACTAGATGCCAAATTATGATCAAAATGGCCTCGATATTGACAATCGGCTTAGATTTGACAAAGTTGTGGCAATTCGAAGTCTGGGAATGTCATTTGAAAATTGGTAAGGGTTCCCCCTTATGCTTTTTTCGCCAAAAAATAAACATTTTTTTTTTCAAAAATGTATAAACTTGAGATGTAGAATTAAACTAGATGCCAAATTATGATCAAAATGGCTTCGATATTGAAAATCGGCTTAGATTTGGCAAAGTTGCGGCAATTCGAAGTCTGGGGATGGCATTTCAAAATTGGTGAGGGTTCCCCCTTATGCTTTTTTCGCAAAAAATACACAATTTTTTTTTCAAAAATTAATAAACTTGAGATGTAGAATTAAACTAGATGCCAAATTATGATCAAAATGGCTTCGATATTGACAATCGGTTTAGATTTGACAAAGTTGTGGCAATTCGAAGTCTGGGAATGTCATTTGAAAATTGGTAAGGGTTCCCCCTTATGCTTTTTTCGCCAAAAAATAAACAAT
>JAWNPD010000315.1:0-159169 GCA_035045305.1 Drosophila maculinotata | reverse complement strand
ATAATTTGGCATCTGGTTTAATCCTACATCTCAAGTTTATACATTTTTGAAAAAAAAATATTTTTTATTTGGCGAAAAAAGCATAAGGGGGAACCCTTACCAATTTTCAAATGACATTCCCAGACTTCGAATTGCCACAACTTTATCAAATCTAAACCGATTGTCAATATCGAAGCCATTTTGATCATAATTTGGCATCTAGTTTAATTCTACATCTCAAGTTTATTAATTTTTGAAAAAAAAAATTGTGTATTTTTTGCGAAAAAAGCATAAGGGGGAACCCTCACTAATTTTGAAATGCCATCCCCAGACTTCGAATTGCCGCAACTTTGCCAAATCTCAGCCGATTTTCAATATCGAAGCCATTTTGATCATAATTTGGCATCTAGTTTAATTCTTCATCTCAAGTTTATTAATTTTTGAAAAAAAAATAATTGTGTATTTTTTGCGAAAAAATCATAAGGGGGAACCCTTACCAATTTTGAAATGACATTCCCAGACTTCGAATTGCCACAACTTTGCCAAATCTAAGCCGATTTTCAATATCGAAGCCATTTTGATCATAATTTGGCATCTAGTTTAATTCTACATCTCAAGTTTATTAATTTTTGCAAATAAATAATTGTGTTTTTTTTGCGAAAAAATCATAAGGGGGAACCCTCACCAATTTTGAAATGCCATCCCCAGACTTCGAATTGCCGCAACTTTGCCAAATCTCAGCCGATTTTCAATATCGAAGCCATTTTGATCATAATTTGGCATCTAGTTTAATTCTACATCTCAAGTTTATACATTTTTGAAAAAAAAATATGTTTTTTTTTGGCGAGAAAAGCATAAGGGGGAACCCTTACCAATTTTCAAATGACATTCTCAGACTTCGAATTGCCACAACTTTGTCAAATCTAAACCGATTGTCAATATCGAAGCCGTTCTGATCATAATTTGGCATCTAGTTTAATTCTACATCTCAAGTTTATTAATTTTTGAAAAAAAAAATTGTGTATTTTTTGCGAAAAAAGCATAAGGGGGAACGCTCACCAATTTTGAAATGCCATCCCCAGACTTCTAATTGCCGCAACTTTGCCAAATCTCAGCCGATTTTCAATATCGAAGCCATTTTGATCATAATTTGGCATCTAGTTTAATTCTACATCTCAAGTTTATTAATTTTTGCAAAAAAATAATTGTGTATTTTTTGCGAAAAAATCATAAGGGGGAACCCTTACAAATTTTGAAATTACAATCCCAGACTTCGAATTGCCACAACTTTGCCAAATCTAAGCCGATTTTCAATATCGAAGCCATTTTGATCATAATTTGGCATCTAGTTTAATTCTACATTTCAAGTTTATTAATTTTTTAAAAAAAAATATATTGTGTATTTTTTGCGAAAAAATCATAAGGGGGAACCCTTACCAATTTTGAAATTACATTCCCAGACTTCGAATTGCCACAACTTTGCCAAATCTTAGCCGATTTTCAATATCGAAGCCATTTTGATCATAATTTGGCATCTAGTTTAATCCTATCATCTCAAGTTTATACATTTTTGAAAAAAAAAATTGTTATTTTTTGGCGAAAAAAGCATAAGGGGGAACCCTTACCAATTTTCAAATGACATTCCCAGACTTCGAATTGCCACAACTTTATCAAATCTAAACCGATTGTCAATATCGAGGCCATTTTGATCATAATTTGGCATCTAGTTTAATTCTATATCTCAAGTTTATTAATTTTTGAAAAAAAAATTGTGTATTTTTTGCGAAAAAAGCATAAGGGGGAACCCTCACCAATTTTGAAATGCCATCCCCAGACTTCTAATTGCCGCAACTTTGCCAAATCTCAGCCGATTTTCAATATCGAAGCCATTTTGATCATAATTTGGCATCTAGTTTAATTCTTCATTTCAAGTTTATTAATTTTTAAAAAAAATAATTGTGTATTTTTTGCGAAAAAATCATAAGGGGGAACCCTTACCAATTTTGAAATTACATTCCCAGACTTCGAATTGCCACAACTTTGCCAAATCTAAGCCGATTTTCAATATCGAAGCCATTTCGATCATAATTTGGCATCTAGTTTAATTCTACATCTCAAGTTTATTAATTTTTGCAAATAAATAATTGTGTTTTTTTTGCGAAAAAATCATAAGGGGGAACCCTCACCAATTTTGAAATGCCATCCCCAGACTTCTAATTGTCGCAACTTTGCCAAATCTCAGCCGATTTTCAATATCGAAGCCATTTTGATCATAATTTGGCATCTAGTTTAATTCTACATCTCAAGTTTATACATTTTTGAAAAAAAATAATTTTTTATTTTTTGCGAAAAAAGCATAAGGGGGAACCCTTACCAATTTTCAAATGACATTCTCAGACTTCGAATTGCCACAACTTTGTCAAATCTAAACCGATTGTCAATATCGAAGCCGTTCTGATCATAATTTGGCATCTAGTTTAATTCTACATCTCAAGTTTATTAATTTTTGAAAAAAAAATTGTGTATTTTTTGCGAAAAAAGCATAAGGGGGAACGCTCACCAATTTTGAAATGACATTCCCAGACTTCGAATTGCCACAACTTTATCAAATCTAAACCGATTGTCAATATCGAGGCCATTTTGATCATAATTTGGCATCTAGTTTAATTCTATATCTCAAGTTTATTAATTTTTGCAAAAAAATAATTGTGTATTTTTTGCGAAAAAAAGCATAAGGGGGAACCCTCACCAATTTTGAAATGCCATCCCCAGACTTCTAATTGCCGCAACTTTGCCAAATCTCAGCCGATTTTCAATATCGAAGCCATTTTGATCATAATTTGGCATCTAGTTTAATTCTTCATTTCAAGTTTATTAATTTTTAAAAAAAAATAATTGTGTATTTTTTGCGAAAAAATCATAAGGGGGAACCCTTACCAATTTTCAAATGACATTCTCAGACTTCGAATTGCCACAACTTTGTCAAATCTAAACCGATTGTCAATATCGAAGCCGTTCTGATCATAATTTGGCATCTAGTTTAATTCTACATCTCAAGTTTATTAATTTTTGAAAAAAAAAATTGTGTTTTTTTGCGAAAAAAGCATAAGGGGGAACGCTCACCAATTTTGAAATGCCATCCCCAGACTTCTAATTGCCGCAACTTTGCCAAATCTCAGCCGATTTTCAATATCGAAGCCATTTTGATCATAATTTGGCATCTAGTTTAATTCTACATCTCAAGTTTATTAATTTTTGCAAAAAAATAATTGTGTATTTTTTGCGAAAAAATCATAAGGGGGAACCCTTACCAATTTTCAAATGACATTCTCAGACTTCGAATTGCCACAACTTTGTCAAATCTAAACCGATTGTCAATATCGAAGCCGTTCTGATCATAATTTGGCATCTAGTTTAATTCTACATCTCAAGTTTATTAATTTTTGAAAAAAATAATTGTGTATTTTTTGCGAAAAAATCATAAGGGGGAACGCTCACCAATTTTGAAATGCCATCCCCAGACTTCTAATTGCCGCAACTTTGCCAAATCTCAGCCGATTTTCAATATCGAAGCCATTTTGATCATAATTTGGCATCTAGTTTAATTCTTACATCTCAAGTTTATTAATTCTTGCAAAAAAATAACTGTGTATTTTTTGCGAAAAAATCATAAGGGGGAACCCTTACCAATTTTGAAATTACATTCCCAGACTTCGAATTGCCACAACTTTGCCAAATCTAAGCCGATTTTGAATATCGAAGCCATTTTGATCATAATTTGGCATCTAGTTTAATCCTACATCTCAAGTTTATACATTTTTGAAAAAAAAGAATTTTTTATTTGGCGAAAAAAGCATAAGGGGGAACCCTTACCAATTTTCAAATGACATTCCCAGACTTCGAATTGCCACAACTTTATCAAATCTAAACCGATTGTCAATATCGAGGCCATTTTGATCATAATTTGGCATCTAGTTTAATTCTATATCTCAAGTTTATTAATTTTTGAAAAAAAAATTGTGTATTTTGTGCGAAAAAAGAATAAGGGGGAACCCTCACCAATTTTGAAATGCCATCCCCAGACTTCTAATTGCCACAACTTTGCCAAATCTAAGCCGATTTTCAATATCGAAGCCATTTTGATCATAATTTGGCATCTAGTTTAATTCTACATCTCAAGTTTATACATTTTTGAAAAAAAAAAATGTTTTTTTTTTGGCGAAAAAAGCATAAGGGGGAACCCTTACCAATTTTCAAATGACATTCCCAGACTTCGAATTGCCGCAACTTTGCCAAATCTAAGCCGATTGTCAATATCGAAGCCATTCTGATCATAATTTGGCATCTAGTTTAATTCTACATCTCAAGTTTATTAATTTTTGAAAAAAAAAAAATTGTGTATTTTTTGCGAAAAAATCATAAGGGGGAACCCTCACCAATTTTGAAATTACATTCCCAGACTTCGAATTGCCACAACTTTGCCAAATCTAAGCCGATTTTCAATATCGAAGCCATTTTGATCATAATTTGGCATCTGGTTTAATCCTACATCTCAAGTTTATACATTTTTGAAAAAAAAAAATATTTTTTATTTGGCGAAAAAAGCATAAGGGGGAACCCTTACCAATTTTCAAATGACATTCCCAGACTTCGAATTGCCACAACTTTATCAAATCTAAACCGATTGTCAATATCGAGGCCATTTTAATCATAATTTGGCATCTAGTTTAATTCTATATCTCAAGTTTATTAATTTTTGAAAAAAAAATTGTGTATTTTTTGCGAAAAAAGCATAAGGGGGAACCCTCACCAATTTTGAAATGCCATCCCCAGACTTCTAATTGCCGCAACTTTGCCAAATCTCAGCCGATTTTCAATATCGAAGCCATTTTGATCATAATTTGGCATCTAGTTTAATTCTTCATTTCAAGTTTATTAATTTTTAAAAAAAAATAATTGTGTATTTTTTGGTGAAAAAATCATAAGGGGGAACCCTTACCAATTTTGAAATTACATTCCCAGACTTCGAATTGCCACAACTTTGCCAAATCTAAGCCGATTTTCAATATCGAAGCCATTTCGATCATAATTTGGCATCTAGTTTAATTCTACATCTCAAGTTTATTAATTTTTGCAAATAAATAATTGTGTTTTTTTTGCGAAAAAATCATAAGGGGGAACCCTCACCAATTTTGAAATGCCATCCCCAGACTTCCAATTGTCGCAACTTTGCCAAATCTCAGCCGATTTTCAATATCGAAGCCATTTTGATCATAATTTGGCATCTAGTTTAATTCTACATCTCAAGTTTATACATTTTTGAAAAAAAAAATGTTTTTTTTTTTGGCGAGAAAAGCATAAGGGGGAACCCTTACCAATTTTCAAATGACATTCTCAGACTTCGAATTGCCACAACTTTGTCAAATCTAAACCGATTGTCAATATCGAAGCCGTTCTGATCATAATTTGGCATCTAGTTTAATTCTAGATCTCAAGTTTATTAATTTTTGAAAAAAAAAATTGTGTATTTTTTGCGAAAAAAAGCATAAGGGGGAACCCTCACCAATTTTGAAATGCCATCCCCAGACTTCTAATTGCCGCAACTTTGCCAAATCTCAGCCGATTTTCAATATCGAAGCCATTTTGATCATAATTTGGCATCTAGTTTAATTCTACATCTCAAGTTTATTAATTTTTGCAAAAAATAATTGTGTATTTTTTGCGAAAAAATCATAAGGGGGAACCCTTACAAATTTTGAAATTACAATCCCAGACTTCGAATTGCCACAACTTTGCCAAATCTAAGCCGATTTTCAATATCGAAGCCATTTTGATCATAATTTGGCATCTAGTTTAATTCTACATTTCAAGTTTATTAATTTTTTAAAAAAAATAATTGTGTATTTTTTGCGAAAAAATCATAAGGGGGAACTCTTACCAATTTTGAAATTACATTCCCAGACTTCGAATTGCCACAACTTTGCCAAATCTTAGCCGATTTTCAATATCGAAGCCATTTTGATCATAATTTGGCATCTAGTTTAATCCTACATCTCAAGTTTATACATTTTTGAAAAAAAAAATATTTTTTATTTGGCGAAAAAAGCATAAGGGGGAACCCTTACCAATTTTCAAATGACATTCCCAGACTTCGAATTGCCACAACTTTATCAAATCTAAACCGATTGTCAATATCGAGGCCATTTTGATCATAATTTGGCATCTAGTTTAATTCTATATCTCAAGTTTATTAATTTTTGAAAAAAAAATTGTGTATTTTTTGCGAAAAAAGCATAAGGGGGAACCCTCACCAATTTTGAAATGCCATCCCCAGACTTCTAATTGCCGCAACTTTGCCAAATCTCAGCCGATTTTCAATATCGAAGCCATTTTGATCATAATTTGGCATCTAGTTTAATTCTACATCTCAAGTTTATTAATTTTTGAAAAAAAAAATTGTGTATTTTTTGCGAAAAAAGCATAAGGGGGAACCCTTACCAATTTTCAAATGACATTCCCAGACTTCGAATTGCCACAACTTTGTCAAATCTAAACCGATTGTCAATATCGAAGCCATTCTGATCATAATTTGGCATCTAGTTTAATTCTACATCTCAAGTTTATTAATTTTTGCAAAAAAATAATTGTGTATTTTTTGCGAAAAAATCATAAGGGGGAACCCTCACCAATTTTGAAATGCCATCCCCAGACTTCTAATTGCCGCAACTTTGCCAAATCTCAGCCGATTTTCAATATCGAAGCCATTTTGATCATAATTTGGCATCTAGTTTAATTCTACATCTCAAGTTTATTACATTTTTGAAAAAAAAAATTGTTTTTTTTTTGCGAAAAAAGCATAAGGGGGAACCCTTACCAATTTTGAAATGACATTCCCAGACTTCGAATTGCCACAACTTTGCCAAATCTAAGCCGATTTTCAATATCGAAGCCATTCTGATCATAATTTGGCATCTAGTTTAATTCTACATCTCAAGTTTATTAATTTTTGAAAAAAAAAATTGTGTATTTTTTGCGAAAAAAGCATAAGGGGGAACCCTCACCAATTTTGAAATGACATTCCCAGACTTCGAATTGCCACAACTTTGCCAAATCTAAACCGATTTTCAATATCGAGGCCATTTTGATCATAATTTGGCATCTAGTTTAATTCTACATCTCAAGTTTATTAATTTTTGAAAAAAAAATTGTGTATTTTTTGCGAAAAAAGCATAAGGGGGAACCCTCACCAATTTTGAAATGCCATCCCCAGACTTCTAATTGCCGCAACTTTGCCAAATCTCAGCCGATTTTCAATATCGAAGCCATTTTGATCATAATTTGGCATCTAGTTTAATTCTACATCTCAAGTTTATTAATTTTTGAAAAAAAATAATTGTGTATTTTTTGCGAAAAAATCATAAGGGGGAACCCTTACCAATTTTGAAATGACATTCCCAGACTTCGAATTGCCACAACTTTGCCAAATCTAAGCCGATTGTCAATATCGAAGCCATTTTGATCATAATTTGGCATCTAGTTTAATTCTACATTTCAAGTTTATTAATTTTTGAAAAAAAATAATTGTGTATTTTTTGCGAAAAAAGCATAAGGGGGAACCCTTACCAATTTTGAAATGCCATTCCCAGACTTCGAATTGCCACAACTTTGCCAAATCTCAGCCGATTTTCAATATCGAAGCCATTTTGATCATAATTTGGCATCTAGTTTAATTCTACATCTCAAGTTTATTACATTTTTGAAAAAAATAATTTTGTATTTTTTGGCGAAAAAAGCATAAGGGGGAACCCTTACCAATTTTCAAATGACATTCTCAGACTTCGAATTGCCACAACTTTATCAAATCTAAACCGATTGTCAATATCGAAGCCATTTTGATCATAATTTGGCATCTAGTTTAATTCTACATCTCAAGTTTATTAATTTTTGAAAAAAAAAATTGTGTATTTTTTGCGAAAAAAGCATAAGGGGGAACCCTCACCAATTTTGAAATGCCATCCCCAGACTTCTAATTGCCGCAACTTTGCCAAATCTCAGCCGATTTTCAATATCGAAGCCATTTTGATCATAATTTGGCATCTAGTTTAATTCTACATCTCAAGTTTATACATTTTTGAAAAAAAATAATTGTGTTTTTTTTGCGAAAAAAGCATAAGGGGGAACCCTTACCAATTTTCAAATGACATTCCCAGACTTCGAATTGCCACAACTTTGTCAAATCTAAACCGATTGTCAATATCGAAGCCATTCTGATCATAATTTGGCATCTAGTTTAATTCTACATCTCAAGTTTATTAATTTTTGAAAAAAAAAATTGTGTATTTTTTGCGAAAAAAGCATAAGGGGGAACTCTCACCAATTTTGAAATTACATTCCCAGACTTCGAATTGCCACAACTTTGCCAAATCTAAGCCGATTTTCAATATCGAAGCCATTTTGATCATAATTTGGCATCTAGTTTAATCCTACATCTCAAGTTTATTACATTTTTGAAAAAAAAAATTGTGTATTATTTGGCGAAAAAAGCATAAGGGGGAACCCTTACCAATTTTGAAATGACATTCCCAGACTTCGAATTGCCACAACTTTGCCAAATCTAAGCCGATTTTCAATATCGAAGCCATTTTGATCATAATTTGGCATCTAGTTTAATTCTATCATTTCAAGTTTATTAATTTTTGAAAAAAAATAATTGTGTATTTTTTGCGAAAAAATCATAAGGGGGAACCCTTACCAATTTTGAAATTACCATCCCCAGACTTCGAATTGCCACAACTTTGCCAAATCTAAGCCGATTTTCAATATCGAAGCCATTTCGATCATAATTTGGCATCTAGTTTAATTCTACATCTCAAGTTTATTAATTTTTGCAAATAAATAATTGTGTATTTTTTGCGAAAAAATCATAAGGGGGAACCCTTACAAATTTTGAAATTACATTCCCAGACTTCGAATTGCCACAACTTTGCCAAATCTAAGCCGATTTTTAATATCGAAGCCATTCTGATCATAGTTTGGCATCTAGTTTAATTCTACATCACAAGTTTATTAATTTTTGAAAAAAAAATTGTGTATATTTTGGGAAAAAAGCATAAGGGGGAACCCTCACCAGTTTTGAAATGCCATCCCCAGACTTCGAATTGCAGCAACTTTGCCAAATCTCAGCCGATTTTCAATATCGAAGCCATTTTGATCATAATTTGGCATCTAGTTTAATTCTACATCTCAAGTTTATTAATTCTTGCAAAAAAATAATTGTGTATTTTTTGCGAAAAAAGCATAAGGGGGAACCCTTACCAATTTTGAAATAACATTCCCAGACTTCGAATTGCCGCAACTTTGCCAAATCTAAGCCGATTTTCAATATCGAAGCCATTTTGATCATAATTTGGCATCTAGTTTAATTCTACATTTCAAGTTTATTAATTTTTTAAAAAAAATAATTGTGTATTTTTTGCGAAAAAATCATAAGGGGGAACCCTTACCAATTTTGAAATTACATTCCCAGACTTCGAATTGCCACAACTTTGCCAAATCTAAGCCGATTTTCAATATCGAAGCCATTTTGATCATAATTTGGCATCTAGTTTAATCCTTCTTCTCAAGTTTATACATTTTTGAAAAAAAATATATTTTTTTTTGGCGAAAAAAGCATAAGGGGGAACCCTTACCAATTTTCAAATGACATTCCCAGACTTCGAATTGCCACAACTTTATCAAATATAAACCGATTGTCAATATCGAGGCCATTTTGATCATAATTTGGCATCTAGTTTAATTCTACATCTCAAGTTTATTAATTTTTGAAAAAAAAATTGTGTATTTTTTGCGAAAAAAGCATAAGGGGGAACCCTCACCAATTTTGAAATGCCATCCCCAGACTTCTAATTGCCGCAACTTTGCCAAATCTCAGCCGATTTTCAATATCGAAGCCATTTTGATCATAATTTGGCATCTAGCTTAATTCTACATCTCAAGTTTATTAATTTTTGCAAAAAAATAATTGTGTATTTTTTGCGAAAAAATCATAAGGGGAAACCCTTACAAATTTTGAAATTACAATCCCAGACATCGAATTGCCACAACTTTGCCAAATCTAAGCCGATTTTCAATATCGAAGCCATTTTGATCATAATTTGGCATCTAGTTTAATTCTATCATCTCAAGTTTATTAATTTTTGAAAAAAAATAATTGTGTATTTTTTGCGAAAAAATCATAAGGGGGAACCCTTACCAATTTTGAAATTACATTCCCAGACTTCGAATTGCCACAACTTTGCCAAATCTAAGCCGATTTTCAATATCGAAGCCATTTTGATCATAATTTGGCATCTAGTTTAATTCTACATCTCAAGTTTATACATTTTTGAAAAATAAAAATATTTTTTATTTGGCGAAAAAAGCATAAGGGGGAACCCTTACCAATTTTCAAATGACATTCCCAGACTTCGAATTGCCACAACTTTATCAAATCTAAACCGATTGTCAATATCGAGGCCATTTTGATCATAATTTGGCATCTAGTTTAATTCTATATCTCAAGTTTATTAATTTTTGAAAAAAATTGTGTATTTTTTGCGAAAAAAGCATAAGGGGGAACCCTCACCAATTTTGAAATGCCATCCCCAGACTTCTAATTGCCGCAACTTTGCCAAATCTCAGCCGATTTTCAATATCGAAGCCATTTTGATCATAATTTGGCATCTAGTTTAATTCTACATCTCAAGTTTATTACATTTTTGAAAAAAAATAATTGTGTTTTTTTGGCGAAAAAATCATAAGGGGGAACCCTTACCAATTTTCAAATGACATTCCCAGACTTCGAATTGCCACAACTTTGCCAAATCTAAGCCGATTTTCAATATCGAAGCCATTTTGATCATAATTTGGCATCTAGTTTAATTCTACATCTCAAGTTTATTAATTTTTGCAAAAAAAAAATTGTGTATTTTTTGCGAAAAAATCATAAGGGGGAACCCTCACCAATTTTGAAATGCCATTCCCAGACTTCGAATTGCCACAACTTTGCCAAATCTAAGCCGATTTTCAATATCGAAGCCATTTTGATCATAATTTGGCATCTAGTTTAATTCTACATCTCAAGTTTATTAATTTTTGCAAAAAAATAATTGTGTATTTTTTGCGAAAAAAATCATAAGGGGGAACCCTTACAAATTTTGAAATTACATTCCCAGACTTCGAATTGCCGCAACTTTGCCAAATCTAAGCCGATTTTCAATATCGAAGCCATTTTGATCATAATTTGGCATCTAGTTTAATTCTACATCTCAAGTTTATTAATTTTTTGAAAAAAATAATTGTGTATTTTTTGCGAAAAAATCATAAGGGGGAACCCTTACCAATTTTGAAATGACATTCCCAGACTTCGAATTGCCACAACTTTGCCAAATCTAAGCCGATTGTCAATATCGAAGCCATTTTGATCATAATTTGGCATCTAGTTTAATCCTTAATCTCAAGTTTATTACATTTTTGAAAAAAAAAATTATTTTTTATTTGGCGAAAAAAGCATAAGGGGGAACCCTCACCAATTTTCAAATGCCATTCCCAGACTTCGAATTGCCACAACTTTATCAAATCTAAACCGATTGTCAATATCGAGGCCATTTTGATCATAATTTGGCATCTAGTTTAATTCTACATCTCAAGTTTATACATTTTTGAAAAAAAAAATGTGTTTTTTTTGGCGAAAAAAAGCATAAGGGGGAACCCTTACCAATTTTCAAATGACATTCCCAGACTTCGAATTGCCACAACTTTGTCAAATCTAAACCGATTGTCAATATCGAAGCCATTCTGATCATAATTTGGCATCTAGTTTAATTCTTCATTTCAAGTTTATTAATTTTTAAAAAAATAATTGTGTATTTTTTGCGAAAAAATCATAAGGGGGGAACCCTTAAAAATTTTGAAATTACAATCCCAGACTTCGAATTGCCACAACTTTGCCAAATCTAAGCCGATTTTCAATATCGAAGCCATTTCGATCATAATTTGGCATCTAGTTTAATTCTACATCTCAAGTTTATTAATTTTTGCAAATAAATAATTGTGTATTTTTTGCGAAAAAAATCATAAGGGGGAACCCTTACAAATTTTGAAATTACAATCCCAGACTTCGAATTGCCACAACTTTGCCAAATCTAAGCCGATTTTTAATATCGAAGCCATTCTGATCATAGTTTGGCATCTAGTTTAATTCTACATCTCAAGTTTATTAATTTTTGAAAAAAAAATTGTGTATATTTTGCGAAAAAAGCATAAGGGGGAACCCTCACCAGTTTTGAAATGCCATCCCCAGACTTCGAATTGCCGCAACTTTGCCAAATCTCAGCGGATTTTCAATATCGAAGCCATTTTGATCATAATTTGGCATCTAGTTTAATTCTACATCTCAAGTTTATTAATTCTTGCAAAAAAATAATTGTGTATTTATTGCGAAAAAATCATAAGGGGGAACCCTTACCAATTTTGAAATAACATTCCCAGACTTCGAATTGCCGCAACTTTGCCAAATCTAAGCCGATTTTCAATATCGAAGCCATTTTGATCATAATTTGGCATCTAGTTTAATTCTACATTTCAAGTTTATTAATTTTTTAAAAAAAATAATTGTGTATTTTTTGCGAAAAAATCATAAGGGGGAACCCTTACCAATTTTGAAATTACATTCCCAGACTTCGAATTGCCACAACTTTGCCAAATCTAAGCCGATTTTCAATATCGAAGCCATTTTGATCATAATTTGGCATCTAGTTTAATCCTAAATCTCAAGTTTATACATTTTTGAAAAAAAAAAATATTTTTTATTTGGCGAAAAAAGCATAAGGGGGAACCCTTACCAATTTTTAAATGACATTCCCAGACTTCGAATTGCCACAACTTTATCAAATCTAAACCGATTGTCAATATCGAGGCCATTTTGATCATAATTTGGCATCTAGTTTAATTCTATATCTCAAGTTTATTAATTTTTGAAAAAAAAATTGCGTATTTTTTGCGAAAAAAGCATAAGGGGGAACCCTCACCAATTTTGAAATGCCATCCCCAGACTTCGAATTGCCGCAACTTTGCCAAATCTCAGCCGATTTTCAATATCGAAGCCATTTTGATCATAATTTGGCATCTAGTTTAATTCTACATCTCAAGTTTATTAATTTTTGCAAATAAATAATTGTGTATTTTTTGCGAAAAAATCATAAGGGGGAACCCTTACCAATTTTGAAATTACATTCCCAGACTTCGAATTGCCACAACTTTGCCAAATCTAAGCCGATTTTCAATATCGAAGCCATTTTGATCATAATTTGGCATCTAGTTTAATCCTACATCTCAAGTTTATACATTTTTGAAAAAAAAAAATATTTTTTATTTGGCGAAAAAAGCATAAGGGGGAACCCTTACCAATTTTCAAATGACATTCCCAGACTTCGAATTGCCACAACTTTATCAAATCTAAACCGATTGTCAATATCGAGGCCATTTTGATCATAATTTGGCATCTAGTTTAATTCTATATCTCAAGTTTATTAATTTTTGAAAAAAAAATTGTGTATTTTTTGCGAAAAAAGCATAAGGGGGAACCCCTACCAATTTTGAAATGCCATCCCCAGACTTCTAATTGCCGCAACTTTGCCAAATCTCAGCCGATTTTCAATATCGAAGCCATTTTGATCATAATTTGGCATCTAGTTTAATTCTACATCTCAAGTTTATACATTTTTGAAAAAAAAAATGTTTTTTTTTTTTGGCGAAAAAAGCATAAGGGGGAACCCTTACCAATTTTCAAATGACATTCCCAGACTTCGAATTGCCACAACTTTGTCAAATCTAAACCGATTGTCAATATCGAAGCCGTTCTGATCATAATTTGGCATCTAGTTTAATTCTAGATCTCAAGTTTATTAATTTTTGAAAAAACAAATTGTGTATTTTTTGCGAAAAAAGCATAAGGGGGAACCCTCACCAATTTTGAAATGCCATCCCCAGACTTCGAATTGCCGCAACTTTGCCAAATCTCAGCCGATTTTCAATATCGAAGCCATTTTGATCATAATTTGGCATCTAGTTTAATTCTACATCTCAAGTTTATTAATTTTTGCAAAAAAATAATTGTGTATTTTTTGCGAAAAAATCATAAGGGGGAACCCTTACCAATTTTGAAATTACATTCCCAGACTTCGAATTGCCACAACTTTGCCAAATCTAAGCCGATTTTCAATATCGAAGCCATTTTGATCATAATTTGGCATCTAGTTTAATTCTACATCTCAAGTTTATTAATTTTTGCAAAAAAATAATTGTGTATTTTTTGCGAAAAAATCATAAGGGGGAACCCTTACAAATTTTGAAATTACAATCCCAGACTTCGAATTGCCACAACTTTGCCAAATCTAAGCCGATTTTCAATATCGAAGCCATTTTGATCATAATTTGGCATCTAGTTTAATTCTACATCTCAAGTTTATTACATTTTTGAAAAAAAATTGTGTATTTTTGGCGAAAAAAGCATAAGGGGGAACCCTTACCAATTTTCAAATGACATTCCCAGACTTCGAATTGCCACAACTTTGCCAAATCTAAACCGATTTTCAATATCGAAGCCATTTTGATCATAATTTGGCATCTAGTTTAATTCTACATCTCAAGTTTATTAATTTTTGAAAAAAAAAATTGTGTATTTTTTGTGAAAAAGCATAAGGGGGAACCCTCACCAATTTTGAAATGCCATCCCAGACTTCTGAATTGCCGCAACTTTGCCAAATCTCAGCCGATTTTCAATATCGAAGCCATTTTGATCATAATTTGGCATCTAGTTTAATTCTACATCTCAAGTTTATTAATTTTTGAAAAAAATAATTGTGTATTTTTTGCGAAAAAATCATAAGGGGGAACCCTTACCAATTTTGAAATGACATTCCCAGACTTCGAATTGCCACAACTTTGCCAAATCTAAGCCGATTTTCAATATCGAAGCCATTTTGATCATAATTTGGCATCTAGTTTAATTCTACATTTCAAGTTTATTAATTTTTGCAAAAAAATAATTGTGTATTTTTTGCGAAAAAATCATAAGGGGGAACCCTTACAAATTTTGAAATTACATTCCCAGACTTCGAATTGCCACAACTTTGCCAAATCTAAGCCGATTTTCAATATCGAAGCCATTTTGATCATAATTTGGCATCTAGTTTAATTCTACATCTCAAGTTTATTAATTTTTGAAAATAAATAATTGTGTATTTTTTGCGAAAAAATCATAAGGGGGAACCTTTACCAATTTTGAAATGACATTCCCAGACTTCGAATTGCCACAACTTTGCCAAATCTAAGCCGATTTTCAATATCGAAGCCATTTTGATCATAATTTGGCATCTAGTTTAATTCTACATCTCAAGTTTATTAATTTTTGAAAAAAAAATTGTGTATATTTTGCGAAAAAAGCATAAGGGGGAACCCTCACCAGTTTTGAAATGCCATCCCCAGACTTCGAATTGCCGCAACTTTGCCAAATCTCAGCCGATTTTCAATATCGAAGCCATTTTGATCATAATTTGGCATCTAGTTTAATTCTACATCTCAAGTTTATTAATTCTTGCAAAAAAATAATTGTGTATTTATTGCGAAAAAATCATAAGGGGGAACCCTTACCAATTTTGAAATAACATTCCCAGACTTCGAATTGCCGCAACTTTGCCAAATCTAAGCCGATTTTCAATATCGAAGCCATTTTGATCATAATTTGGCATCTAGTTTAATTCTACATTTCAAGTTTATTAATTTTTGAAAAAAAAATAATTGTGTATTTTTTGCGAAAAAATCATAAGGGGGAACCCTTACCAATTTTGAAATTACATTCCCAGACTTCGAATTGCCACAACTTTGCCAAATCTAAGCCGATTTTCAATATCGAAGCCATTTTGATCATAATTTGGCATCTAGTTTAATTCTACATCTCAAGTTTATTACATTTTTGAAAAAAAAATATGTGTTTTTTGGCGAAAAAAGCATAAGGGGGAACCCTTACCAATTTTCAAATGCCATTCCCAGACTTCGAATTGCCACAACTTTGCCAAATCTAAACCGATTGTCAATATCGAAGCCATTTTGATCATAATTTGGCATCTAGTTTAATTCTACATCTCAAGTTTATTACATTTTTGAAAAAAAAAAATTGTGTATTTTTTGGCGAAAAAAGCATAAGGGGGAACCCTTACCAATTTTCAAATGACATTCCCAGACTTCGAATTGCCACAACTTTGTCAAATCTAAACCGATTGTCAATATCGAAGCCATTCTGATCATAATTTGGCATCTAGTTTAATTCTACATCTCAAGTTTATTAATTTTTGAAAAAAAAATTGTGTATTTTTTGCGAAAAAAAGCATAAGGGGGAACCCTCACCAATTTTGAAATGCCATCCCCAGACTTCTAATTGCCGCAACTTTGCCAAATCTCAGCCGATTTTCAATATCGAAGCCATTTTGATCATAATTTGGCATCTAGTTTAATTCTACATCTCAAGTTTATTAATTTTTGGAAAAAAATAATTGTGTATTTTTTGCGAAAAAATCATAAGGGGGAACCCTTACCAATTTTGAAAAGACAATCCCAGACTTCGAATTGCCACAACTTTGCCAAATCCAAGCCGATTTTCAATATCGAAGCCATTTTGATCATAATTTGGCATCTAGTTTAATTCTACATTTCAAGTTTATTAATTTTTGCAAAAAAATAATTGTGTATTTTTTATGAAAAAATCATAAGGGGGAACCCTTACCAATTTTGAAATACATTCCCAGACTTCGAATTGCCACAACTTTGCCAAATCTAAGCCGATTTTCAATATCGAAGCCATTTTGATCATAATTTGGCATCTAGTTTAATTCTACATCTCAAGTTTATTAATTTTTGAAAAAAAAAATTATGTATTTTTTGGCGAAAAAAGCATAAGGGGGAACCCTTACCAATTTTCAAATGACATTCCCAGACTTCGAATTGCCACAACTTTGTCAAATCTAAACCGATTGTCAATATCGAGGCCATTTTGATCATAATTTGGCATCTAGTTTAATTCTACATCTCAAGTTTATACATTTTTGAAAAAAAAAATGTTTATTTTTTTGCGAAAAAAGCATAAGGGGGAACCCTTACCAATTTTCAAATGACATTCCCAGACTTCGAATTGCCACAACTTTGCCAAATCTAAACCGATTGTCAATATCGAAGCCATTTTGATCATAATTTGGCATCTAGTTTAATTCTACATCTCAAGTTTATTAATTTTTGAAAAAAAAATAATTGTGTATTTTTTGCGAAAAAATCATAAGGGGGAACCCTTACCAATTTTGAAATGCCATTCCCAGACTTCGAATTGCCACAACTTTGCCAAATCTCAGCCGATTTTCAATATCGAAGCCATTTTGATCATAATTTGGCATCTAGTTTAATTCTTCATTTCAAGTTTATTAATTTAAAAAAAAAAATAATTGTGTATTTTTTGCGAAAAAATCATAAGGGGGAACCCTTACAAATTTTGAAATGACATTCCCAGACTTCGAATTGCCACAACTTTGCCAAATCTAAGCCGATTTTCAATATCGAAGCCATTTTGATCATAATTTGGCATCTAGTTTAATTCTACATCTCAAGTTTATTAATTTTTGAAAAAAAAATAATATTGTATTTTTTTGCGAAAAAAATCATAAGGGGGAACCCTTACCAATTTTCAAATGACATTCCCAGACTTCGAATTGCCACAACTTTGTCAAATCTCAACCGATTGTCAATATCGAAGCCATTTTGATCATAATTTGGCATCTAGTTTAATTCTACATCTCAAGTTTATTAATTTTTGAAAAAAAAAATTGTGTATTTTTTTCTGAAAAAGCATAAGGGGGGGAACCCTCACCAATTTTGAAATGACATTCCTAGACTTCGAATTGCCGCAACTTTGTCAAATCTAAGCCGATTTTCAATATCCAAGCCATTTTGATCATAATTTGGCATCTAGTTTAATTCTACATCTCAAGTTTATTAATTTTTGCAAAAAAAACGTAATTATGTATTTTTTGCGAAAAAATCATAAGGGGGAACCCTTACAAATTTTGAAATTACAATCCCAGACTTTTCGAATTACCACAACTTTGCCAAATCTAAGCCGATTTTCAATATCGAAGCCATTTTGATCATAATTTGGCATCTAGTTTAATCCTTCATCTCAAGTTTATACATTTTTGAAAAAAATAATAGTGTATTTTTTGACGAAAAAATCATAAGGGGGAACCTCTTACCAATTTTGAAATGACATTCCCAGACTTCGAATTGCCACAACTTTGCCAAATCTAAGCCGATTGTCAATATCGAAGCCATTTTGATCATAATTTGGCATCTAGTTTAATTCTACATCTCAAGTATATTCATTTTTGAAAAAAAAAATATTTTATTATTTACGAAAAAAGACATAAGGGGGAACCCTCACCCAATTTTGAAATGACATCCCCAGACTTCGAATTGCCACAACTTTACCAAATCTCAACCGATTGTCAATATCGGAGCCATTTTGATCATAATCTGGCATCTAGTTTAATTGTACATCTCAAGTTTATTAATTTTTGCAAAAAAATAATTGTGTATTTTTTGCGAAAAAAGCATAAGGGGGAACCCCTTACTCAATTTTGAAATTGCAATCCCAGACTTCGAATTGCCGCAACTTTGCCAAATCTAAGCAGATTTCCCATATCGAAGCCATTTTGATCATAATTTGGCATCTAGTTTAATTCTTCATCTCAAGTTTATTAATTTTTTAAAAAAAAATAATGTGTTTTTTTTTTTGCCGAAAAAAGCACAAGGGAGAACCCTTACCAATTTTCAAATGACATCCGCAGACTTCGAATTGCCACAACTTTGCTAAATCTAAAACTGATTGTCAATATCGACGCCATTTTGATCATAATTTGGCATCTAGTTTAATCCTACATCTCAAGTTTATTAATTTTTGAAAAAAAAATATTGAAATATTTGTTGCGAAAAAAGCATAAGGGGGAACCCTTACCAATTTTGAAATGCCATTCCCAGACTTCCAATTGCCGCAACATTGCCAAATCTAAGCCGATTGTCAATATCGAAGCCATTTTGATCATAATTTGGCATCTAGTTTAATTCTACATCTCAAGTTTATTAATTTTTGCAAAAAAATAATTGTGTTATTTTTTGCGAAAAAATCATAAGGGGGAACCCCTCACAAATTTTTAAATGCCAATCCCAGACTTCGAATTGCCACAACTTTGCCAAATCTAAGCCGATTTTCAATATCGAAGCCATTTTGATCATAATTTGGCATCTAGTTTAATTCTACATGTCAAGTTTATTCATTTTTTAAAAAAAAAATATTGTGTATTTTTTGCGAAAAAAACATATAGGGGGAACTCTTACTAATTTTGAAATGACATTCCCAGACTTCGAATTACCACAACTTTGCCAAATCTAAGCCGAATGTCAACATCGAAGCCATTTTGTATCTAAATTTGGCATCTAGTTTAATTCTACATCTCAAGTTTATCACATTTTTGAAAAAAAAAAAAATGTTTTTATTTGGCGAAAAAAGAACAAGGGGGAACCCTTTTCCAATTTCCAAATGACATTCCCAGTCTTCGAATTGCCACAACTTTATCAAATCTAAACCGATTGTCAATATCGAAGCCGATTCTGATCATAATTTGGCATCTAGTTTAATTTTCTGCATTCTCCAAGTTATTAATTTTTGAAAAAAATAATTGTGTATTTTTTGCGAAAAAAAGCATAGGGGGGAACACTCACCAATTTTTAAATTACAATCCCAGACTTCGAATTGCCACAATTTTGACAAATCTAAGATCGATTTTCGGCCATCGAAGCCATTTTGATCACAATTTGGCATCTAGTTTAATTCTTCATTTCAAGTTTATTACACTTTTAAAAAAAAATAATTGTGTATTTTTTACGAAAAAATCATAAGGGGGAACCCTCACAAATTTTGAAATTACATTCACAGACTTCGAATTGCAACAACTTTGCCAAATCTAAGCCGATTTTCACATATCGAAGCCATTTTGATCATAATAATTGGCATCTAGTTTAATCCTACATCTCAAGTTTATTCATTTTTGCAAAAAAATAACCCCCCCGGGTATTTTTTGGGAAAAAAACATAAGGGGGAACCCTTACAAATTTTGAAATGACATTCCCAGACTTCGAATTGCCACAACTTTGTAAAATCTGAACCGATTGTCAATATCGAAGCCATTCTTATCATAGTTTGGCATCTAGTTTAATTCGATATCTCAAGTTTATTAATTTTTGAAAAAAAATATTGTGTATATTTTGCGAAAAAAGCATAAGGGGGAACCCTCACCAGTTTTGAAATGCCAACTCCAGACTTCGAATTGCCGCAACTTTGCCAAATCTCAGCCGATTTTCAATATCGAAGCCATTTTGATCATAATTTGGCATCTAGTTTAATTCTTCATTTCAAGTTTATTAATTTTTGCAAAAAAATCAATTTGTATTTTTTGCGAAAAAATTCATAAGGAGGAACCCTTACAAATTTTGAAGTACATTCCCAGACTTCGAATTGCCACAACTTTGCCAAATCTAAGCCGATTTTCAATATCGAAGCCATTTCGATCATAATTTGGCATCTAGTTTAATTCTACATCTCAAGTTTATTAATTTTTGAAAAAAAAAATTGTGTATTTTTTTGCGAAAAAAGCTTAAGGGGGAACCCTCACCAGTTTTGAAATGCCATCCCCAGACTTCGAATTGCCGCAACTTTGCCAAATCTCAGCCGATTTTCAATATCGAAGCCGTTTTGATCATAATTTGGCATCTAGTTTAATCCTACATCTCAAGTTTATTAATTCTTGCAAAAAAATAATTGTGTATTTTTTGCGAAAAAAAATCATAAGGGGGAACCCTTACCAATTTTGAAATAACATTCCCAGACTTCGAATTGCCGCAACTTTGCCAAATCTAAGCCGATTTTCAATATCGAAGCCATTTTGATCATAATTTGGCATCTAGTTTAATTCTACATTTCAAGTTTATTAATTTTTTAAAAAAAAATAATTGTGTATTTTTTGCGAAAAAGTCATAAGGGGGAACCCTTACCAATTTTGAAATTACATTCCCAGACTTCGAATTGCCACAACTTTGCCAAATCTAAGCCGATTTTCAATATCGAAGCCATTTTGATCATAATTTGGCATCTAGTTTAATCCTTCATCTCAAGTTTATACATTTTTGAAAAAAAAATATATTTTTTTTTGGCGAAAAAAGCATAAGGGGGAACCCTTACCAATTTTCAAATGACATTCCCAGACTTCGAATTGCCACAACTTTATCAAATATAAACCGATTGTCAATATCGAGGCCATTTTGATCATAATTTGGCATCTAGTTTAATTCTACATCTCAAGTTTATTAATTTTTGAAAAAAAAAATTGTGTATTTTTTGCGAAAAAAGCATAAGGGGGAACCCTCACCAATTTTGAAATGCCATCCCCAGACTTCTAATTGCCGCAACTTTGCCAAATCTCAGCCGATTTTCAATATCGAAGCCATTTTGATCATAATTTGGCATCTAGTTTAATTCTACATCTCAAGTTTATTAATTTTTGCAAAAAAAAAATTGTGTATTTTTTGCGAAAAAATCATAAGGGGGAACCCTTACAAATTTTGAAATTACAATCCCAGACTTCGAATCGCCACAACTTTGCCAAATCTAAGCCGATTTTCAATATCGAAGCCATTTTGATCATAATTTGGCATCTAGTTTAATTCTTCATTTCAAGTTTATTAATTTTTAAACAAAAATAATTGTGTATTTTTGGCGAAAAAATCATAAGGGGGAACCCTTACCAATTTTGAAATTACATTCCCAGACTTCGAATTGCCACAACTTTGCCAAATCTAAGCCGATTTTCAATATCGAAGCCATTTTGATCATAATTTGGCATCTAGTTTAATTCTACATCTCAAGTTTATTAATTTTTGCAAAAAAATAATTGTGTATTTTTTGCGAAAAAATCATAAGGGGGAACCCTTACAAATTTTGAAATTACAATCCCAGACTTCGAATCGCCACAACTTTATCAAATCTAAACCGATTGTCAATATCGAGGCCATTTTGATCATAATTTGGCATCTAGTTTAATTCTATATCTCAAGTTTATTAATTTTTGAAAAAAAAAATTGTGTATTTTTTGCGAAAAAGCTTAAGGGGGAACCCTCACCAATTTTGAAATGCCATCCCCAGACTTCTAATTGCCGCAACTTTGCCAAATCTCAGCCGATTTTCAATATCGAAGCCATTTTGATCATAATTAGGCATCTAGTTTAATTCTACATCTCAAGTTTATACATTTTTGAAAAAAACAAATGTTTTTTTTTTGCGAAAAAAGCATAAGGGGGAACCCTTACCAATTTTCAAATGACATTCCCAGACTTCGAATTGCCACAACTTTGTCAAATCTCAGCCGATTTTCAATATCGAAGCCATTTTGATCATAATTTGGCATCTAGTTTAATTCTACATCTCAAGTTTATTAATTTTTGCAAAAAAATAATTGTGTATTTTTTGCGAAAAAATCATAAGGGGGAACCCTTACAAATTTTGAAATTACAATCCCAGACTTCGAATTGCCACAACTTTGCCAAATCTAAGCCGATTTTCAATATCGAAGCCATTTTGATCATAATTTGGCATCTAGTTTAATTCTACATTTCAAGTTTATTAATTTTTTAAAAAAAATAATTGTGTATTTTTTGCGAAAAAATCATAAGGGAGAACCCTTACCAATTTTCAAATTACATTCCCAGACTTCGAATTGCCACAACTTTGCCAAATCTAAGCCGATTTTCAATATCGAAGCCATTTTGATCATAATTTGGCATCTAGTTTAATCCTACATCTCAAGTTTATACATTTTTGAAAAAAAAAATGTTTTTTTTTTTGGCGAAAAAAGCATAAGGGGGAACCCTTACCAATTTTCAAATGACATTCCCAGACTTCGAATTGCCACAACTTTGTCAAATCTAAACCGATTGTCAATATCGAAGCCGTTCTGATCATAATTTGGCATCTAGTTTAATTCTACATCTCAAGTTTATTAATTTTTGAAAAAAAAAAATTGTGTATTTTTTGCGAAAAAAGCATAAGGGGGAACCCTCACCAATTTTGAAATGCCATCCCCAGACTTTTAATTGCCGCAACTTTGCCAAATCTCAGCCGATTTTCAAAATCGAAGCCATTTTGATCATAATTTGGCATCTAGTTTAATTCTACATCTCAAGTTTATTAATTTTTTGCAAAAAAAATAATTGTGTATATTTTGCGAAAAAATCATAAGGGGGAACCCTTACAAATTTTGAAATTACAATCCCAGACTTCGAATTGCCACAACTTTGCCAAATCTAAGCCGATTTTCAATATCGAAGCCATTTTGATCATAATTTGGCATCTAGTTTAATGCTACATTTCAAGTTTATTAATTTTTTAAAAAAATAATTGTGTATTTTTTGCGTAAAAATCATAAGGGGGAACCCTTACCAATTTTGAAATTACATTCCCAGACTTCGAATTGCCACAACTTTGCCAAATCTAAGCCGATTTTCAATATCGAAGCCATTTTGATCATAATTTGGCATCTAGTTTAATCCTACATCTCAAGTTTATTACATTTTTGAAAAAAAAATATGTGTATTTATTTGGCGAAAAAAGCATAAGGGGGAACCCTTACTAATTTTCAAATGACATTCCCAGACTTCGAATTGCCACAACTTTGTCAAATCTAAACCGATTGTCAATATCGAGGCCATTTTGATCATAATTTGGCATCTAGTTTAATTCTACATCTCAAGTTTATTCATTTTTGAAAAAAAAATAATTGTTTATTTTTTGCGAAAAAATCATAAGGGGGAACCCTTACCAATTTTCAAATGACATTCCCAGACATCGAATTGCCACAACTTTGCCAAATCTAAACCGATTGTCAATATCGAAGCCATTCTGATCATAATTTGGCATCTAGTTTAATTCTATATCTCAAGTTTATTAATTTTTGCAAAAAAATAATTGTGTATTTTTTGCGAAAAAATCATAAGGGGGAACCCTTACAAATTTTGAAATTACAATCCCAGACTTCGAATTGCCACAATTTTGCCAAATCTAAGCCGATTTTCAATATCGAAGCCATTTTGATCATAATTTGGCATCTAGTTTAATTCTTCATTTCAAGTTTATTAATTTTTGAAAAAAAATAATTGTGTATTTTTTGCGAAAAAATCATAAGGGGGAACCCTTACAAATTTTGAAATTACAATCCCAGACTTCGAATTGCCACAACTTTATCAAATCTAAACCGATTGTCAATATCGAAGCCATTTTGATCATAATTTGGCATCTAGTTTAATTCTATATCTCAAGTTTATTAATTTTTGCAAAAAAATAATTGTGTATTTTTTGCGAAAAAATCATAAGGGGGAACCCTTACAAATTTTGAAATGACAATCCCAGACTTCGAATTGCCACAACTTTGCCAAATCTAAGCCGATTTTCAATATCGAAGCCATTTTGATCATAATTTGGCATCTAGTTTAATTCTATCATTTCAAGTTTATTAATTTTTGAAAAAAATAATTGTGTATTTTTTGCGAAAAAATCATAAGGGGGAACCCTTACAAATTTTGAAATTACAATCCCAGACTTCGAATTGCCACAACTTTGCCAAATCTAAGCCGATTTTCAATATCGAAGCCATTTTGATCATAATTTGGCATCTAGTTTAATTCTTCATCTCAAGTTTATTAATTTTTGAAAAAAATAATTGTGTATTTTTTGCGAAAAAATCATAAGGGGGAACCCTCACCAATTTTGAAATGACAATCCCAGACTTCGAATTGCCACAACTTTGCCAAATCTAAGCCGATTTTCAATATCGAAGCCATTTTGATCATAATTTGGCATCTAGTTTAATTCTTCAAGTTTATTAATTTTTGCAAAAAAATAATTGTGTATTTTTTGCGAAAAAATCATAAGGGGGAACCCTTACAAATTTTGAAATTACAATCCCAGACTTCGAATTGCCACAACTTTGCCAAATCTAAGCCGATTTTCAATATCGAAGCCATTTTGATCATAATTTGGCATCTAGTTTAATTCTACATCTCAAGTTTATACATTTTTGAAAAAAAAATTGTTTTTTTTTTGCGAAAAAAGCATAAGGGGGAACCCTTACCAATTTTCAAATGACATTCCCAGACTTCGAATTGCCACAACTTTGTCAAATCTAAACCGATTGTCAATATCGAAGCCGTTCTGATCATAATTTGGCATCTAGTTTAATTCTACATCTCAAGTTTAAAATTTTTGAAAAAAAAAATTGTGTAATTTTTGCGAAAAAAGCATAAGGGGGAACCCTCACCAATTTTGAAATGCCATCCCCAGACTTCTAATTGCCACAACTTTGCCAAATCTCAGCCGATTTTCAATATCGAAGCCAGTTTGATCATAATTTGGCATCTAGTTTAATTCTACATCTCAAGTTTATTAATTTTTGCAAAAAAATAATTGTGTATATTTTGCGAAAAAATCATAAGGGGGAACCCTTACAAATTTTGAAATTACAATCCCAGACTTCGAATTGCCACAACTTTGCCAAATCTAAGCCGATTTTCAATATCGAAGCCATTTTGATCATAATTTGGCATCTAGTTTAATTCTACATTTCAAGTTTATTAATTTTTTTAAAAAAAATAATTGTGTATTTTTTGCGAAAAAATCATAAGGGGGAACCCTTACCAATTTTGAAATTACATTCCCAGACTTCGAATTGCCACAACTTTGCCAAATCTAAGCCGATTTTCAATATCGAAGCCATTTTGATCATAATTTGGCATCTAGTTTAATCCTACATCTCAAGTTTATACATTTTTGAAAAAAAAAATATTTTTTATTTGGCGAAAAAAGCATAAGGGGGAACCCTTACAAATTTTCAAATGACATTCCCAGACTTCGAATTGCCACAACTTTATCAAATCTAAACCGATTGTCAATATCGAGGCCATTTTGATCATAATTTGGCATCTAGTTTAATTCTACATCTCAAGTTTATACATTTTTGAAAAAAAAAAATGTTTTTTTTTTTGGCGAAAAAAGCATAAGGGGGAACCCTTACCAATTTTCAAATGACATTCCCAGGCATCGAATTGCCACAACTTTGTCAAATCTAAACCGATTGTCAATATCGAAGCCGTTCTGATCATAATTTGGCATCTAGTTTAATTCTACATCTCAAGTTTATTAATTTTTGCAAAAAAATAATTGTGTATTTTTTGCGAAAAAATCATAAGGGGGAACCCTTACAAATTTTGAAATTACAATCCCAGACTTCGAATTGCCACAATTTTGCCAAATCTAAGCCGATTTTCAATATCGAAGCCATTTTGATCATAATTTGGCATCTAGTTTAATTCTTCATTTCAAGTTTATTAATTTTTAAAAAAAAATAATTGTGTATTTTTTGCGAAAAAATCATAAGGGGGAACCCTTACCAATTTTGAAATTACATTCCCAGACTTCGAATTGCCACAACTTTGCCAAATCTAAGCCGATTTTCAATATCGAAGCCATTTTGATCATAATTTGGCATCTAGTTTAATCCTACATCTCAAGTTTATACATTTTTGAAAAAAAAAATATTTTTTTTTGGCGAAAAAAGCATAAGGGGGAACCCTTACCAATTTTCAAATGACATTCCCAGACTTCGAATTGCCACAACTTTATCAAATCTAAACCGATTGTCAATATCGAGGCCATTTTGATCATAATTTGGCATCTAGTTTAATTCTATATCTCAAGTTTATTAATTTTTGAAAAAAAAATTGTGTATTTTTTGCGAGAAAAGCATAAGGGGGAACCCTCACCAATTTTGAAATGCCATCCCCAGACTTCTAATTGCCGCAACTTTGCCAAATCTCAGCCGATTTTCAATATCGAAGCCATTTTGATCATAATTTGGCATCTAGTTTAATTCTTCATTTCAAGTTTATTAATTTTTAAAAAAAAATCATTGTGTATTTTTTGCGAAAAAATCATAAGGGGGAACCCTTACAAATTTTGAAATTACAATCCCAGACTTCGAATTGCCACAACTTTGCCAAATCTAAGCCGATTTTCAATATCGAAGCCATTTCGATCATAATTTGGCATCTAGTTTAATTCTACATCTCAAGTTTATTAATTTTTGCAAATAAATAATTGTGTATTTTTTGCGAAAAAAGCATAAGGGGGAACCCTCACCAGTTTTGAAATGCCATCCCCAGACTTCAAATTGCCGCAACTTTGCCAAATCTCAGCCGATTTTCAATATCGAAGCCGTTTTGATCATAATTTGGCATCTAGTTTAATCCTACATCTCAAGTTTATTAATTCTTGCAAAAAAATAATTGTGTATTTTTTGCGAAAAAATCATAAGGGGGAACCCTTACCAATTTTGAAATAACATTCCCAGACTTCGAATTGCCGCAACTTTGCCAAATCTAAGCCGATTTTCAATATCGAAGCCATTTTGATCATAATTTGGCATCTAGTTTAATTCTACATTTCAAGTTTATTAATTTTTTAAAAAAAATAATTGTGTATTTTTTGCGAAAAAGTCATAAGGGGGAACCCTTACCAATTTTGAAATTACATTCCCAGACTTCGAATTGCCACAACTTTGCCAAATCTAAGCCGATTTTCAATATCGAAGCCATTTTGATCATAATTTGGCATCTAGTTTAATCCTTCATCTCAAGTTTATACATTTTTGAAAAAAAATATATTTTTTTTGGCGAAAAAAGCATAAGGCGGAACCCTTACCAATTTTCAAATGACATTCCCAGACTTCGAATTGCCACAACTTTATCAAATATAAACCGATTGTCAATATCGAGGCCATTTTGATCATAATTTGGCATCTAGTTTAATTCTACATCTCAAGTTTATTAATTTTTGAAAAAAAAAATTGTGTATTTTTTGCGAAAAAAGCATAAGGGGGAACCCTCACCAATTTTGAAATGCCATCCCCAGACTTCTAATTGCCGCAACTTTGCCAAATCTCAGCCGATTTTCAATATCGAAGCCATTTTGATCATAATTTGGCATCTAGTTTAATTCAACATCTCAAGTTTATTAATTTTTGCAAAAAAATAATTGTGTATTTTTTGCGAAAAAATCATAAGGGGGAACCCTTACAAATTTTGAAATTACAATCCCAGACTTCGAATTGCCACAACTTGCCAAATCTAAGCCGATTTTCAATATCGAAGCCATTTTGATCATAATTTGGCATCTAGTTTAATTCTTCATTTCAAGTTTATTAATTTTTAAACAAAAATAATTGTGTATTTTTTGCGAAAAAATCATAAGGGGGAACCCTTACCAATTTTGAAATTACATTCCCAGACTTCGAATTGCCACAACTTTGCCAAATCTAAGCCGATTTTCAATATCGAAGCCATTTTGATCATAATTTGGCATCTAGTTTAATCCTACATCTCAAGTTTATACATTTTTGAAAAAAAAATATTTTTTATTTGGCGAAAAAAGCATAAGGGGGAACCCTTACCAATTTTCAAATGACATTCCCAGACTTCGAATTGCCACAACTTTATCAAATCTAAACCGATTGTCAATATCGAGGCCATTTTGATCATAATTTGGCATCTAGTTTAATTCTATATCTCAAGTTTATTAATTTTTGAAAAAAAAATTGTGTATTTTTTGCGAAAAAAAGCTTAAGGGGGAACCCTCACCAATTTTGAAATGCCATCCCCAGACTTCTAATTGCCGCAACTTTGCCAAATCTCAGCCGATTTTCAATATCGAAGCCATTTTGATCATAATTTGTCATCTAGTTTAATTCTACATCTCAAGTTTATACATTTTTGAAAAAAAAAATGTTTTTTTTTTGGCGAAAAAAAGCATAAGGGGGAACCCTTACCAATTTTCAAATGACATTCCCAGACTTCGAATTGCCACAACTTTGTCAAATTGAAACCGATTGTCAATATCGAAGCCGTTCTGATCATAATTTGGCATCTAGTTTAATTCTTTATCTCAAGTTTATTAATTTTTGAAAAAAAAAATTGTGTATTTTTTGCGAAAAAAGCATAAGGGGGAACCCTCACAAATTTTGAAATGCCATCCCCAGACTTCTAATTGCCGCAACTTTGCCAAATCTCAGCCGATTTTCAATATCGAAGCCATTTTGATCATAATTTGGCATCTAGTTTAATTCTACATCTCAAGTTTATTAATTTTTGCAAAAAAATAATTGTGTATTTTTTGCGAAAAAATCATAAGGGGGAACCCTTACAAATTTTGAAATTACAATCCTATACTTCGAATTGCCACAACTTTGCCAAATCTAAGCCGATTTTCAATATCGAAGCCATTTTGATCATAATTTGGCATCTAGTTTAATTCTACATTTCAAGTTTATTAATTTTTTAAAAAAAATAATTGTGTATTTTTTGCGAAAAAAATCATAAGGGGGAACCCTTACCAATTTTGAAATTACATTCCCAGACTTCGAATTGCCACAACTTTGCCAAATCTAAGCCGATTTTCAATATCGAAGCCATTTTGATCATAATTTGGCATCTAGTTTAATCCTACATCTCAAGTTTATACATTTTTGAAAAAAAAAAATATTTTTTATTTGGCGAAAAAAGCATAAGGGGGAACCCTTACCAATTTTCAAATGACATTCCCAGACTTCGAATTGCCACAACTTTGCCAAATTTAAGCCGATTTTCAATATCGAAGCCATTTTGATCATAATTTGGCATCTAGTTTAATTCTACATCTCAAGTTTATTAATTTTTGCAAAAAAATAATTGTGTATTTTTTGCGAAAAAATCATAAGGGGGAACCCTTACAAATTTTGAAATTACAATCCCAGACTTCGAATTGCCACAACTTTGCCAAATCTAAGCCGATTTTCAATATCGAAGCCATTTTGATCATAATTTGGCATCTAGTTTAATCCTACATCTCAAGTTTATACATTTTTGAAATAAAAAAATATTTTTTATTTGGCGAAAAAAGCATAAGGGGGAACCCTCACCAATTTTCAAATGACATTCCCAGACTTCGAATTGCCACAACTTTATCAAATCTAAGCCGATTGTCAATATCGAAGCCATTTTGATCATAATTTGGCATCTAGTTTAATTCTACATCTCAAGTTTATTAATTTTTGAAAAAAAAATTGTGTATATTTTGCGAAAAAAGCATAAGGGGGAACCCTCACCAATTTTGAAATGCCATCCCCAGACTTCTAATTGCCGCAACTTTGCCAAATCTCAGCCGATTTTCAATATCGAAACCATTTTGATCATAATTTGGCATCTAGTTTAATTCTTCATTTCAAGTTTATTAATTTTTAAAAAAAATAATTGTGTATTTTTTGCGAAAAAATCATAAGGGGGAACCCTTACAAATTTTGAAATTACAATCCCAGACTTCGAATTGCCACAACTTTGCCAAATCTAAGCCGATTTTCAATATCGAAGCCATTTCGATCATAATTTGGCATCTAGTTTAATTCTACATCTCAAGTTTATTAATTTTTGCAAATAAATAATTGTGTATTTTTTGCGAAAAAAATCATAAGGGGGAACCCTTACAAATTTTGAAATTACATTCCCAGACTTCGAATTGCCACAACTTTGCCAAATCTAAGCCGATTTTTAATATCGAAGCCATTCTGATCATAGTTTGGCATCTAGTTTAATTATACATCTCAAGTTTATTAATTTTTGAAAAAAAAATTGTGTATATTTTGCGAAAAAAGCATAAGAGGGAACCCTCACCAGTTTTGAAATGCCATCCCCAGACTTCGAATTGCCGCAACTTTGCCAAATCTCAGCCGATTTTCAATATCGAAGCCATTTTGATCATAATTTGGCATCTCGTTTAATTCTACATCTCAAGTTTATTAATTCTTGCAAAAAAATAATTGTGTATTTTTTGCGAAAAAATCATAAGGGGGAACCCTAACCAATTTTGAAATAACATTCCCAGACTTCGAATTGCCACAACTTTGCCAAATCTAAGCCGATTTTCAATATCGAAGCCATTTTGATCATAATTTGGCATCTAGTTTAATTCTACATTTCAAGTTTATTAATTTTTTAAAAAAAAATAATTGTGTATTTTTTGCGAAAAAATCATAAGGGGGAACCCTTACCAATTTTGAAATTACATTCCCAGACTTCGAATTGCCACAACTTTGCCAAATCTAAGCCGATTTTCAATATCGAAGCCATTTTGATCATAATTTGGCATCTAGTTTAATCCTTCATCTCAAGTTTATACATTTTTGAAAAAAAAATATATTTTTTTTTGGCGAAAAAAGCATAAGGCGGAACCCTTACCAATTTTCAAATGACATTCCCAGACTTCGAATTGCCACAACTTTATCAAATCTTAGCCGATTTTCAATATCGAGGCCATTTTGATCATAATTTGGCATCTAGTTTAATTCAACATCTCAAGTTTATTAATTTTTGAAAAAAAAAATTGTGTATTTTTTGCGAAAAAAGCATAAGGGGGAACCCTCACCAATTTTGAAATGCCATCCCCAGACTTCTAATTGCCGCAACTTTGCCAAATCTCAGCCGATTTTCAATATCGAAGCCATTTTGATCATAATTTGGCATCTAGTTTAATTCTACATCTCAAGTTTATTAACTTTTGCAAAAAAATAATTGTGTATTTTTTGCGAAAAAATCATAAGGGGGAACCCTTACAAATTTTGAAATTACAATCCCAGACTTCGAATTGCCACAACTTTGCCAAATCTAAGCCGATTTTCAATATCGAAGCCATTTTGATCATAATTTGGCATCTAGTTTAATTCTACATTTCAAGTTTATTAATTTTTAAAAAAAAAATAAATGTGTATTTTTTGCGAAAAAATCATAAGGGGGACCCTCACTAGTTTTGAAATGCCATCCCCAGACTTCTAATTGCCGCAACTTTGCCAAATCTCAGCCGATTTTCAATATCGAAGCCGTTTTGATCATAATTTGGCATCTAGTTTAATTCTACATCTCAAGTTTATTAATTCTTGCAAAAAAATAATTGTGTATTTTTTGCGAAAAAATCATAAGGGGGAACCCTTACCAATTTTGAAATAACATTCCCAGACTTCGAATTGCCACAACTTTGCCAAATCTAAGCCGATTTTCAATATCGAAGCCATTTTGATCATAATTTGGCATCTAGTTTAATTCTACATTTCAAGTTTATTAATTTTTAAAAAAAATAATTGTGTATTTTTTGCGAAAAAATCATAAGGGGGAACCCTTACCAATTTTGAAATTACATTCCCAGACTTCGAATTGCCACAACTTTGCCAAATCTAAGCCGATTTTCAATATCGAAGCCATTTTGATCATAATTTGGCATCTAGTTAAATCCTTCATCTCAAGTTTATACATTTTTGAAAAAAAATATATTTTTTTTTGGCGAAAAAAGCATAAGGCGGAACCCTTACCAATTTTCAAATGACATTCCCAGACTTCGAATTGCCACAACTTTATCAAATATAAACCGATTGTCAATATCGAGGCCATTTTGATCATAATTTGGCATCTAGTTTAATTCTACATCTCAAGTTTATTAATTTTTGAAAAAAAAAATGGTGTATTTTTTGCGAAAAAAGCATAAGGGGGAACCCTCACCAATTTTGAAATGCCATCCCCAGACTTCTAATTGCCGCAACTTTGCCAAATCTCAGCCGATTTTCAATATCGAAGCCATTTTGATCATAATTTGGCATCTAGTTTAATTCTACATCTCAAGTTTATTAATTTTTGCAAAAAAATAATTGTGTATTTTTTGCGAAAAAATCATAAGGGGGAACCCTTACAAATTTTGAAATTACAATCCCAGACTTCGAATTGCCACAACTTTGCCAAATCTAAGCCGATTTTCAATATCGAAGCCATTTTGATCATAATTTGGCATCTAGTTTAATTCTACATTTCAAGTTTATTAAGTTTTTAAAAAAAATAATTGTGTATTTTTTGCGAAAAAATCATAAGGGGGAACCCTTACCAATTTTGAAATTACATTCCCAGACATCGAATTGCCACAACTTTGCCAAATCTAAGCCGATTTTCAATATCGAAGCCATTTTGATCATAATTTGGCATCTAGTTTAATCCTTCATCTCAAGTTTCTACATTTTTGAAAACAAAATATATTTTTTTTTGGCGAAAAAAGCATGAGGCGGAACCCTTACCAATTTTCAAATGACATTCCCAGACTTCGAATTGCCACAACTTTATCAAATATAAACCGATTGTCAATATCGAGGCCATTTTGATCATAATTTGGCATCTAGTTTAATTCTAAATCTCAAGTTTATTAATTTTTGAAAAAAAAAATTGTGTATTTTTTGCGAAAAAAGCATAAGGGGGAACCCTCACCAATTTTGAAATGGCATCCCCAGACTTCTAATTGCCGCAACTTTGCCAAATCTCAGCCGATTTTCAATATCGAAGCCATTTTGATCATAATTTGGCATCTAGTTTAATTCTACATCTCAAGTTTATTAATTTTTGCAAAAAAATAATTGTGTATTTTTTGCGAAAAAATCATAAGGGGGAACCCTTACAAATTTTGAAATTACAATCCCAGACTTCGAATTGCCACAACTTTGCCAAATCTAAGCCGATTTTCAATATCGAAGCCATTTTGATCATAATTTGGCATCTAGTTTAATTCTTCATTTCAAGTTTATTAATTTTTAAAAAAAAATAATTGTGTATTTTTTGCGAAAAAATCATAAGGGGGAACCCTTACAAATTTTGAAATTACAATCCCAGTTTTCGAATTGCCACAACTTTGCCAAATCTAAGCCGATTTTCAATATCGAAGCCATTTTGATCATAATTTGGCATCTAGTTTAATTCTACATTTCAAGTTTATTAATTTTTTAAAAAAAATAATATTGTATTTTTTGCGAAAAAATCATAAGGGGGAACCCTTACCAATTTTGAAATTACATTCCCAGACTTCGAATTGCCACAACTTTGCCAAATCTAAGCCGATTTTCAATATCGAAGCCATTTTGATCATAATTTGGCATCTAGTTTAATTCTTCATTTCAAGTTTATTAATTTTTAAAAAAAATAATTGTGTATTTTTTGCGAAAAAATCATAAGGGGGAACCCTCACCAATTTTGAAATTACATTCCCAGACTTCGAATTGCCACAACTTTGCCAAATCTAAGCCGATTTTCAATATCGAAGCCATTTTGATCATAATTTGGCATCTAGTTTAATCCTACATCTCAAGTTTATACATTTTTGAAAAAAAAAAATATTTTTTATTTGGCGAAAAAAGCATAAGGGGGAACCCTTACCAATTTTCAAATGACATTCCCAGACTTCGAATTGCCACAACTTTATCAAATATAAACCGATTGTCAATATCGAGGCCATTTTGATCATAATTTGGCATCTAGTTTAATTCTACATCTCAAGTTTATTAATTTTTGAAAAAAAAAATTGTGTATTTTTTGCGAAAAAAGCATAAGGGGGAACCCTCACCAATTTTGAAATGCCATCCCCAGACTTCTAATTGCCGCAACTTTGCCAAATCTCAGCCGATTTTCAATATCGAAGCCATTTTGATCATAATTTGGCATCTAGTTTAATTCTACATCTCAAGTTTATTAATTTTTGCAAAAAAATAATTGTGTATTTTTTGCGAAAAAATCATAAGGGGGAACCCTTACAAATTTTGAAATTACAATCCCAGACTTCGAATTGCCACAACTTTGCCAAATCTAAGCCGATTTTCAATATCGAAGCCATTTTGATCATAATTTGGCATCTAGTTTAATTCTACATTTCAAGTTTATTAAGTTTTTAAAAAAAATAATTGTGTATTTTTTGCGAAAAAATCATAAGGGGGAACCCTTACCAATTTTGAAATTACATTCCCAGACATCGAATTGCCACAACTTTGCCAAATCTAAGCCGATTTTCAATATCGAAGCCATTTTGATCATAATTTGGCATCTAGTTTAATTCTTCATTTCAAGTTTATTAATTTTTAAAAAAAAATAATTGTGTATTTTTTGCGAAAAAAATCATAAGGGGGAACCCTTACCAATTTTGAAATTACATTCCCAGATTTCGAATTGCCACAACTTTGCCAAATCTAAGCCGATTTTCAATATCGAAGCCATTTTGATCATAATTTGGCATCTAGTTTAATCCTTCATCTCAAGTTTCTACATTTTTGAAAACAAAATATATTTTTTTTTGGCGAAAAAAGCATGAGGCGGAACCCTTACCAATTTTCAAATGACATTCCCAGACTTCGAATTGCCACAACTTTATCAAATATAAACCGATTGTCAATATCGAGGCCATTTTGATCATAATTTGGCATCTAGTTTAATTCTACATCTCAAGTTTATTAATTTTTGAAAAAAAAAATTGTGTATTTTTTGCGAAAAAAAGCATAAGGGGGAACCCTCACCAATTTTGAAATGCCATCCCCAGACTTCTAATTGCCGCAACTTTGCCAAATCTCAGCCGATTTTCAATATCGAAGCTATTTTGATCATAATTTGGCATCTAGTTTAATTCTACATCTCAAGTTTATTAATTTTTGCAAAAAAATAATTGTGTATTTTTTGCGAAAAAATCATAAGGGGGAACCCTTACCAATTTTGAAATTACAATCCCAGACTTCGAATTGCCACAACTTTGCCAAATCTAAGCCGATTTTCAATATCGAAGCCATTTTGATCATAATTTGGCATCTAGTTTAATTCTTCATTTCAAGTTTATTAATTTTTAAAAAAAAATAATTGTGTATTTTTTGCGAAAAAATCATAAGGGGGAACCCTTACAAATTTTGAAATTACAATCCCAGACTTCGAATTGCCACAACTTTGCCAAATCTAAGCCGATTTTCAATATCGAAGCCATTTTGATCATAATTTGGCATCTAGTTTAATTCTACATTTCAAGTTTATTAATTTTTTAAAAAAATAATATTGTATTTTTTGCGAAAAAATCATAAGGGGGAACCCTTACCAATTTTGAAATTACATTCCCAGACTTCGAATTGCCACAACTTTGCCAAATCTAAGCCGATTTTCAATATCGAAGCCATTTTGATCATAATTTGGCATCTAGTTTAATTCTTCATTTCAAGTTTATTAATTTTTAAAAAAAAATAATTGTGTATTTTTTGCGAAAAAATCATAAGGGGGAACCCTTACCAATTTTGAAATTACATTCCCAGACTTCGAATTGCCACAACTTTGCCAAATCTAAGCCGATTTTCAATATCGAAGCCATTTTGATCATAATTTGGCATCTAGTTTAATCCTACATCTCAAGTTTATACATTTTTGAAAAAAAAAAATATTTTTTATTTGGCGAAAAAAGCATAAGGGGGAACCCTTACCAATTTTCAAATGACATTCCCAGACTTCGAATTGCCACAACTTTATCAAATCTAAACCGATTGTCAATATCGAGGCCATTTTGATCATAATTTGGCATCTAGTTTAATTCTATATCTCAAGTTTATTAATTTTTGAAAAAAAAATTGTGTATTTTTTGCGAAAAAAGCATAAGGGGGAACCCTCACCAATTTTGAAATGCCATCCCCAGACTTCTAATTGCCGCAACTTTGCCAAATCTCAGCCGATTTTCAATATCGAAGCCATTTTGATCATAATTTGGCATCTAGTTTAATTCTACATCTCAAGTTTATACATTTTGAAAAAAAAAATTGTTTTTTTTTGGCGAAAAAAGCATAAGGGGGAACCCTTACCAATTTTCAAATGACATTCCCAGACTTCGAATTGCCACAACTTTGTCAAATCTAAACCGATTGTCAATATCGAAGCCGTTCTGATCATAATTTGGCATCTAGTTTAATTCTACATCTCAAGTTTATTAATTTTTGAAAAAAAAAAATTGTGTATTTTTTGCGAAAAAAGCATAAGGGGGAACCCTCACCAATTTTGAAATGCCATCCCCAGACTTCTAATTGCCGCAACTTTGCCAAATCTCAGCCGATTTTCAATATCGAAGCCATTTTGATCATAATTTGGCATCTAGTTTAATCCTACATCTCAAGTTTATAAATTTTCGCAAAAAAATAATTGTGTATTTTTTGCGAAAAAATCATAAGGGGGAACCCTTACCAATTTTCAAATGACATTCCCAGACTTCGAATTGCCACAACTTTATCAAATCTAAACCGATTGTCAATATCGAGGCCATTTTGATCATAATTTGGCATCTAGTTTAATTCTACATCTCAAGTTTATTAATTTTTGAAAAAAAAATTGTGTATTTTTTGCGAAAAAAGCATAAGGGGGAACCCTCACCAATTTTGAAATGCCATCCCCAGACTTCTAATTGCCGCAACTTTGCCAAATCTCAGCCGATTTTCAATATCGAAGCCATTTTGATCATAATTTGGCATCTAGTTTAATTCTACATCTCAAGTTTATACATTTTTGAAAAAAAAAAATGTTTTTTTTTTGGCGAAAAAAGCATAAGGGGGAACCCTTACCAATTTTCAAATGACATTCCCAGACTTCGAATTGCCACAACTTTGTCAAATCTAAACCGATTGTCAATATCGAAGCCGTTCTGATCATAATTTGGCATCTAGTTTAATTCTACATCTCAAGTTTATTAATTTTTGAAAAAAAAAATTGTGTATTTTTTGCGAAAAAAGCATAAGGGGGAACCCTCACCAATTTTGAAATGCCATCCCCAGACTTCTAATTGCCGCAACTTTGCCAAATCTCAGCCGATTTTCAATATCGAAGCCATTTTGATTATAATTTGGCATCTAGTTTAATTCTACATCTCAAGTTTATTAATTTTTGAAAAAAAAAAATGTTTTTTTTTTGGCGAAAAAAGCATAAGGGGGAACCCTTACCAATTTTCAAATGACATTCCCAGACTTCGAATTGCCACAACTTTGTCAAATCTAAACCGATTGTCAATATCGAAGCCGTTCTGATCATAATTTGGCATCTAGTTTAATTCAACATCTCAAGTTTATTAATTTTTGAAAAAAAAAATTGTGTATTTTTTGCGAAAAAAGCATAAGGGGGAACCCTCACCAATTTTGAAATGCCATCCCCAGACTTCTAATTGCCGCAACTTTGCCAAATCTCAGCCGATTTTCAATATCGAAGCCATTTTGATCATAATTTGGCATCTAGTTTAATTCTACATCTCAAGTTTATTAATTTTTGCAAAAAATAATTGTGTATTTTTTGCGAAAAAATCATAAGGGGGAACCCTTACCAATTTTTAAATTACATTCCCAGACTTCGAATTGCCAGAACTTTGCCAAATCTAAGCCGATTTTCAATATCGAAGCCATTTTGATCATAATTTGGCATCTAGTTTAATCCTACATCTCAAGTTTATACATTTTTAAAAAAAAAAAATTGTGTATTTTTTGCGAAAAAATCATAAGGGGGAACCCTTACACATTTTGAAATTACATTCCCAGACTTCGAATTGCCACAACTTTGCCAAATCTAAGCCGATTTTCAATATCGAAGCCATTTTGATCATAATTTGGCATCTAGTTTAATCCTACATCTCAAGTTTATACATTTTAAAAAAAAAAAAATTGTGTATTTTTTGCGAAAAAATCATAAGGGGGAACCCTTACACATTTTGAAATTACAATCCCAGACTTCGAATTGCCACAACTTTGCCAAATCTAAGCCGATTTTCAATATCGAAGCCATTTCGATCATAATTTGGCATCTAGTTTAATTCTACATCTCAAGTTTATTAATTTTTGCAAATAAATAATTGTGTATTTTTTGCGAAAAAAATCATAAGGGGGAACCCTTACAAATTTTGAAATTACATTCCCAGACTTCAAATTGCCACAACTTTGCCAAATCTAAGCCGATTTTTAATATCGAAGCCATTCTGATCATAGTTTGGCATCTAGTTTAATTCTACATCTCAAGTTTATTAATTTTTGAAAAAAAAATTTTGTATATTTTGCGAAAAAAAGCATAAGGGGGAACCCTTACCAATTTTCAAATGACATTCCCATACTTCGAATTGCCACAACTTTATCAAATCTAAACCGATTGTCAATATCGAGGCCATTTTGATCATAATTTGGCATCTAGTTTAATTCTACATCTCAAGTTTATTAATTCTTGCAAAAAAATAATTGTGTATTTTTTGCGAAAAAATCATAAGGGGGAACCCTTACCAATTTTGAAATAACATTCGCAGACTTCGAATTGCCGCAACTTTGCGAAATCTAAGCCGATTTTTAATATCGAAGCCATTTTGATCATAATTTGGCATCCAGTTTAATTCTACATTTCAAGTTTATTAATTTTTTAAAAAAAATAATTGTGTATTTTTTGCGAAAAAATCATAAGGGGGAACCCTTACCAATTTTGAAATTACATTCCCAGACTTCGAATTGCCACAACTTTGCCAAATCTAAGCCGATTTTCAATATCGAAGCCATTTTTATCATAATTTGGCATCTAGTTTAATCCTTCATCTCAAGTTTCTACATTTTTGAAAACAAAATATATTTTTTTTTGGCGAAAAAAGCATGAGGCGGAACCCTTACCAATTTTCAAATGACATTCCCAGACTTCGAATTGCCACAACTTTATCAAATATAAACCGATTGTCAATATCGAGGCCATTTTGATCATAATTTGGCATCTAGTTTAATTCTACATCTCAAGTTTATTAATTTTTGAAAAAAAAATTGTGTATTTTTTGCGAAAAAAGCATAAGGGGGAACCCTCACCAATTTTGAAATGCCATCCCCAGACTTCTAATTGCCGCAACTTTGCCAAATCTCAGCCGATTTTCAATATCGAAGCCATTTTGATCATAATTTGGCATCTAGTTTAATTCTACATCTCAAGTTTATTAATTTTTGCAAAAAAATAATTGTGTATTTTTTGCGAAAAAAATCATAAGGGGGAACCCTTACCAATTTTGAAATTACAATCCCAGACTTCGAATTGCCACAACTTTGCCAAATCTAAGCCGATTTTCAATATCGAAGCCATTTTGATCATAATTTGGCATCTAGTTTAATTCTTCATTTCAAGTTTATTAATTTTTAAAAAAAAATAATTGTGTATTTTTTGCGAAAAAATCATAAGGGGGAACCCTTACAAATTTTGAAATTACAATCCCAGACTTCGAATTGCCACAACTTTGCCAAATCTAAGCCGATTTTCAATATCGAAGCCATTTTGATCATAATTTGGCATCTAGTTTAATTCTACATTTCAAGTTTATTAATTTTTTAAAAAAAATAATATTGTATTTTTTGCGAAAAAATCATAAGGGGGAACCCTTACCAATTTTGAAATTACATTCCCAGACTTCGAATTGCCACAACTTTGCCAAATCTAAGCCGATTTTCAATATCGAAGCCATTTTGATCATAATTTGGCATCTAGTTTAATTCTTCATTTCAAGTTTATTAATTTTTAAAAAAAAATAATTGTGTATTTTTTGCGAAAAAATCATAAGGGGGAACCCTTACCAATTTTGAAATTACATTCCCAGACTTCGAATTGCCACAACTTTGCCAAATCTAAGCCGATTTTCAATATCGAAGCCATTTTGATCATAATTTGGCATCTAGTTTAATCCTACATCTCAAGTTTATACATTTTTGAAAAAAAAAAAATATTTTTTTTTGGCGAAAAAAGCATAAGGGGGAACCCTTACCAATTTTCAAATGACATTCCCAGACTTCGAATTGCCACAACTTTATCAAATCTAAACCGATTGTCAATATCGAGGCCATTTTGATCATAATTTGGCATCTAGTTTAATTCTATATCTCAAGTTTATTAATTTTTGAAAAAAAAAATTGTGTATTTTTTTGCGAAAAAAGCATAAGGGGGAACCCTCACCAATTTTGAAATGCCATCCCCAGACTTCTAATTGCCGCAACTTTGCCAAATCTCAGCCGATTTTCAATATCGAAGCCATTTTGATCATAATTTGGCATCTAGTTTAATTCTACATCTCAAGTTTATACATTTTGGAAAAAAAAAATGTTTTTTTTTTGGCGAAAAAAGCATAAGGGGGAACCCTTACCAATTTTCAAATGACATTCCCAGACTTCGAATTGCCACAACTTTGTCAAATCTAAACCGATTGTCAATATCGAAGCCGTTCTGATCATAATTTGGCATCTAGTTTAATTCAACATCTCAAGTTTATTAATTTTTGAAAAAAAAAATTGTGTATTTTTTGCGAAAAAAGCATAAGGGGGAACCCTCACCAATTTTGGAATGCCATCCCCAGACTTATAATTGCCGCAACTTTGCCAAATCTCAGCCGATTTTCAATATCGAAGCCATTTTGATCATAATTTGGCATCTAGTTTAATCCTACATCTCAAGTTTATAAATTTTCGCAAAAAAATAATTGTGTATTTTTTGCGAAAAAATCATAAGGGGGAACCCTAACCAATTTTCAAATGACATTCCCAGACTTCGAATTGCCACAACTTTATCAAATCTAAACCGATTGTCAATATCGAGGCCATTTTGATCATAATTTGGCATCTAGTTTAATTCTATATCTCAAGTTTATTAATTTTTGAAAAAAATAATTGTGTATTTTTTGCGAAAAAAGCATAAGGGGGAACCCTCACCAATTTTGAAATGCCATCCCCAGACTTCTAATTGCCGCAACTTTGCCAAATCTCAGCCGATTTTCAATATCGAAGCCATTTTGATCATAATTTGGCATCTAGTTTAATTCTACATCTCAAGTTTATACATTTTTGAAAAAAAAAAATGGTTTTTTTTTGGCGAAAAAAGCATAAGGGGGAACCCTTACCAATTTTCAAATGACATTCCCAGACTTCGAATTGCCACAACTTTGTCAAATCTAAACCGATTGTCAATATCGAAGCCGTTCTGATCATAATTTGGCATCTAGTTTAATTCTACATCTCAAGTTTATTAATTTTTTTGAAAAAAAAATTGTGTATTTTTTGCGAAAAAAGCATAAGGGGGAACCCTCACCAATTTTGAAATGCCATCCCCAGACTTCTAATTGCCGCAACTTTGCCAAATCTCAGCCGATTTTTCAATATCGAAGCCATTTTGATTATAATTTGGCATCTAGTTTAATTCTACATCTCAAGTTTATTAATTTTTGAAAAAAAAATTGTTTTTTTTTTGGCGAAAAAAGCATAAGGGGGAACCCTTACCAATTTTCAAATGACATTCCCAGACTTCGAATTGCCACAACTTTGTCAAATCTAAACCGATTGTCAATATCGAAGCCGTTCTGATCATAATTTGGCATCTAGTTTAATTCAACATCTCAAGTTTATTAATTTTTGAAAAAAAAAATTGTGTATTTTTTGCGAAAAAAGCATAAGGGGGAACCCTCACCAATTTTGAAATGCCATCCCCAGACTTCTAATTGCCGCAACTTTGCCAAATCTCAGCCGATTTTCAATATCGAAGCCATTTTGATCATAATTTGGCATCTAGTTTAATTCTACATCTCAAGTTTATTAATTTTTGCAAAAAAATAATTGTGTATTTTTTGCGAAAAAAATCATAAGGGGGAACCCTTACCAATTTTTAAATTACATTCCCAGACTTCGAATTGCCAGAACTTTGCCAAATCTAAGCCGATTTTCAATATCGAAGCCATTTTGATCATAATTTGGCATCTAGTTTAATCCTACATCTCAAGTTTATACATTTTTAAAAAAAAAATTGTGTATTTTTTGTGAAAAAATCATAAGGGGGAACCCTTACACATTTTGAAATTACATTCCCAGACTTCGAATTGCCACAACTTTGCCAAATCTAAGCCGATTTTCAATATCGAAGCCATTTTGATCATAATTTGGCATCTAGTTTAATCCTACATCTCAAGTTTATACATTTTAAAAAAAAAATTGTGTATTTTTTGCGAAAAAATCATAAGGGGGAACCCTTACACATTTTGAAATTACAATCCCAGACTTCGAATTGCCACAACTTTGCCAAATCTAAGCCGATTTTCAATATCGAAGCCATTTCGATCATAATTTGGCATCTAGTTTAATTCTACATCTCAAGTTTATTAATTTTTGCAAATAAATAATTGTGTATTTTTTGCGAAAAAATCATAAGGGGGAACCCTTACAAATTTTGAAATTACATTCCCAGACTTCAAATTGCCACAACTTTGCCAAATCTAAGCCGATTTTTAATATCGAAGCCATTCTGATCATAGTTTGGCATCTAGTTTAATTCTACATCTCAAGTTTATTAATTTTTGAAAAAAATAATTTTGTATATTTTGCGAAAAAAGCATAAGGGGGAACCCTTACCAATTTTCAAATGACATTCCCATACTTCGAATTGCCACAACTTTATCAAATCTAAACCGATTGTCAATATCGAGGCCATTTTGATCATAATTTGGCATCTAGTTTAATTATACATCTCAAGTTTATTAATTTTTGCAAAAAAATAATTGTGTATTTTTTGCGAAAAAATCATAAGGGGGAACCCTTACCAATTTTGAAATAACATTCGCAGACTTCGAATTGCCGCAACTTTGCGAAATCTAAGCCGATTTTTAATATCGAAGCCATTTTGATCATAATTTGGCATCCAGTTTAATTCTACATTTCAAGTTTATTAATTTTTTAAAAAAAATAATTGTGTATTTTTTGCGAAAAAATCATAAGGGGGAACCCTTACCAATTTTGAAATTACATTCCCAGACTTCGAATTGCCACAACTTTGCCAAATCTAAGCCGATTTTCAATATCGAAGCCATTTTTATCATAATTTGGCATCTAGTTTAATCCTACATCTCAAGTTTATACATTTTTGAAAAAAAAATATTTTTTTTTGGCGAAAAAAGCATAAGGGGGAACCCTTACCAATTTTCAAATGACATTCCCAGACTTCGAATTGCCACAACTTTATCAAATCTAAACCGATTGTCAATATCGAGGCCATTTTGATCATAATTTGGCATCTAGTTTAATTCTACATCTCAAGTTTATTAATTTTTGAAAAAAAAATTTTGTATATTTTGCGAAAAAAGCATAAGGGGGAACCCTCACCAATTTTGAAATGCCATCCCCAGACTTCTAATTGCCGCAACTTTGCCAAATCTCAGCCGATTTTCAATATCGAAGACATTTTGATCATAATTTGGCATCTAGTTTAATTCTACATCTCAAGTTTATTAATTTTTGCAAAAAAATAATTGTGTATTTTTTGCGAAAAAATCATAAGGGGGAACCCTTACAAATTTTGAAATTACAATCCCAGACTTCGAATTGCCACAACTTTGCCAAATCTAAGCCGATTTTCAATATCGAAGCCATTTTGATCATAATTTGGCATCTAGTTTAATTCTTCATTTCAAGTTTATTAATTTTAAAAAAAAATAATTGTGTATTTTTTGCGAAAAAAATCATAAGGGGGAACCCTTACCAATTTTGAAATTACATTCCCAGACTTCGAATTGCCACAACTTTGCCAAATCTAAGCCGATTTTCAATATCGAAGCCATTTTGATCATAATTTGGCATCTAGTTTAATCCTACATCTCAAGTTTATACATTTTTGAAAAAAAAATTGTGTATTTTTTGCGAAAAAAGCATAAGGGGGAACCCTCACCAATTTTGAAATGCCATCCCCAGACTTCTAATTGCCGCAACTTTGCCAAATCTCAGCCGATTTTCAATATCGAAGCCATTTTGATCATAATTTGGCATCTAGTTTAATTGTACATCTCAAGTTTATACATTTTTGAAAAAAAAAAATGTTTTTTTTTTGGCGAAAAAAAGCATAAGGGGGAACCCTTACCAATTTTCAAATGACATTCCCAGACTTCGAATTGCCACAACTTTGTCAAATCTAAACCGATTGTCAATATCGAAGCCGTTCTGATCATAATTTGGCATCTAGTTTAATTCTACATCTCAAGTTTATTAATTTTTGAAAAAAAAAATTGTGTATTTTTTGCGAAAAAAGCATAAGGGGGAACCCTCACCAATTTTGAAATGCCATCCCCAGACTTCTAATTGCCGCAACTTTGCCAAATCTCAGCCGATTTTCAATATCGAAGCCATTTTGATCATAATTTGGCATCTAGTTTAATTCTACATTTCAAGTTTATTAATTTTTGAGAAAAATAATTGTGTATTTTTTGCGAAAAAAGCATAAGGGGGAACCCTCACCAATTTTGAAATGCCATCCCCAGACTTCTAATTGCCGCAACTTTGCCAAATCTCAGCCGATTTTCAATATCGAAGCCATTTTGATCATAATTTGGCATCTAGTTTAATTCTACATCTCAAGTTTATACATTTTTGAAAAAAAAAAAATGTTTTTTTTTTGGCGAAAAAAGCATAAGGGGGAACCCTTACCAATTTTCAAATGACATTCCCAGACTTCGAATTGCCACAACTTTGTCAAATCTAAACCGATTGTCAATATCGAGGCCATTTTGATCATAATTTGGCATCTAGTTTAATTCTACATCTCAAGTTTATTAATTTTTGAAAAAAAAAATTGTGTATTTTTTGCGAAAAAAGCATAGGGGGAACCCTCACCAATTTTGAAATGCCATCCCCAGACTTCTAATTGCCGCAACTTTGCCAAATCTCAGCCGATTTTCAATATCGAAGCCATTTTGATCATAATTTGGCATCTAGTTTAATTCTACATCTCAAGTTTATTAATTTTTGCAAAAAAATAATTGTGTATTTTTTGCGAAAAAATCATAAGGGGGAACCCTTACAAATTTTGAAATTACAATCCCAGACTTCGAATTGCCACAACTTTGCCAAATCTAAGCCGATTTTCAATATCGAAGCCATTTTGATCATAATTTGGCATCTAGTTTAATTCTACATCTCAAGTTTATTAATTTTTGCAAATAAATAATTGTGTATTTTTTGCGAAAAAATCATAAGGGGGAACCCTTACAAATTTTGAAATTACATTCCCAGACTTCAAATTGCCACAACTTTGCCAAATCTAAGCCGATTTTTAATATCGAAGCCATTCTGATCATAGTTTGGCATCTAGTTTAATTCTACATCTCAAGTTTATTAATTTTTGAAAAAAAAATTTTGTATATTTTGCGAAAAAAGCATAAGGGGGAACCCTTACCAATTTTCAAATGACATTCCCATACTTCGAATTGCCACAACTTTATCAAATCTAAACCGATTGTCAATATCGAGGCCATTTTGATCATAATTTGGCATCTAGTTTAATTCTACATCTCAAGTTTATTAATTCTTGCAAAAAAATAATTGTGTATTTTTTGCGAAAAAATCATAAGGGGGAACCCTTACCAATTTTGAAATAACATTCCCAGACTTCGAATTGCCGCAACTTTGCGAAATCTAAGCCGATTTTTAATATCGAAGCCATTTTGATCATAATTTGGCATCCAGTTTAATTCTACATTTCAAGTTTATTAATTTTTTAAAAAAAATAATTGTGTATTTTTTGCGAAAAAATCATAAGGGGGAACCCTTACCAATTTTGAAATTACATTCCCAGACTTCAAATTGCCACAACTTTGCCAAATCTAAGCCGATTTTCAATATCGAAGCCATTTTTATCATAATTTGGCATCTAGTTTAATCCTACATCTCAAGTTTATACATTTTTGAAAAAAAAATATATTTTTTTTGGCGAAAAAAGCATAAGGCGGAACCCTTACCAATTTTCAAATGACATTCCCAGACTTCGAATTGCCACAACTTTATCAAATATAAACCGATTGTCAATATCGAGGCCATTTTGATCATAATTTGGCATCTAGTTTAATTCTACATCTCAAGTTTATTAATTTTTGAAAAAAAAAATTTTTTATATTTTGCGAAAAAAGCATAAGGGGGAACCCTCACCAATTTTGAAATGCCATCCCCAGACTTCTAATTGCCGCAACTTTGCCAAATCTCAGCCGATTTTCAATATCGAAGCCATTTTGATCATAATTTGGCATCTAGTTTAATTCTACATCTCAAGTTTATTAATTTTTGCAAAAAAATAATTGTGTATTTTTTGCGAAAAAATCATAAGGGGGGAACCCTTACAAATTTTGAAATTACAATCCCAGACTTCGAATTGCCACAACTTTGCCAAATCTAAGCCGATTTTCAATATCGAAGCCATTTTGATCATAATTTGGCATCTAGTTTAATTCTTCATTTCAAGTTTATTAATTTTAAAAAAAAATAATTGTGTATTTTTTGCGAAAAAATCATAAGGGGGAACCCTTACCAATTTTGAAATTACATTCCCAGACTTCGAATTGCCACAACTTTGGCAAATCTAAGCCGATTTTCAATATCGAAGCCATTTTGATCATAATTTGGCATCTAGTTTAATCCTACATCTCAAGTTTATACATTTTTGAAAAAAAAACTTGTGTATTTTTTGCGAAAAAAGCATAAGGGGGAACCCTCACCAATTTTGAAATGCCATCCCCAGACTTCTAATTGCCGCAACTTTGCCAAATCTCAGCCGATTTTCAATATCGAAGCCATTTTGATCATAATTTGGCATCTAGTTTAATTGTACATCTCAAGTTTATACATTTTTGAAAAAAAAATGTTTTTTTTTTTGGCGAAAAAAAGCATAAGGGGGAACCCTTACCAATTTTCAAATGACATTCCCAGACTTCGAATTGCCACAACTTTGTCAAATCTAAACCGATTGTCAATATCGAAGCCGTTCTGATCATAATTTGGCATCTAGTTTAATTCTACATCTCAAGTTTATTAATTTTTGAAAAAAAAAATTGTGTATTTTTTGCGAAAAAAGCATAAGGGGGAACCCTCACCAATTTTGAAATGCCATCCCCAGACTTCTAATTGCCGCAACTTTGCCAAATCTCAGCCGATTTTCAATATCGAAGCCATTTTGATCATAATTTGGCATCTAGTTTAATTCTACATCTCAAGTTTATACATTTTTGAAAAAAAAAATGTTTTTTTTTTGGCGAAAAAAGCATAAGGGGGAACCCTTACCAATTTTCAAATGACATTCCCAGACTTCGAATTGCCACAACTTTGTCAAATCTAAACCGATTGTCAATATCGAGGCCATTTTGATCATAATTTGGCATCTAGTTTAATTCTACATCTCAAGTTTATTAATTTTTGAAAAAAAAACTTGTGTATTTTTTGCGAAAAAAGCATAAGGGGGTTCCCTCACCAATTTTGAAATGCCATCCCCAGACTTCTAATTGCCGCAACTTTGCCAAATCTAAGCCGATTTTCAATATCGAAGCCATTTTGATCATAATTTGGCATCTAGTTTAATTCTACATCTCAAGTTTATTAATTTTTTAGAAAAAATAATTGTGTATTTTTTGCGAAAAAAGCATAAGGGGGAACCCTCACCAATTTTGAAATGCCATCCCCAGACTTCTAATTGCCGCAACTTTGCCAAATCTCAGCCGATTTTCAATATCGAAGCCATTTTGATCATAATTTGGCATCTAGTTTAATTCTACATCTCAAGTTTATACATTTTTGAAAAAAAAAATGTTTTTTTTTTGGCGAAAAAAGCATAAGGGGGAACCCTTACCAATTTTCAAATGACATTCCCAGACTTCGAATTGCCACAACTTTATCAAATCTAAACCGATTGTCAATATCGAGGCCATTTTGATCATAATTTGGCATCTAGTTTAATTCTACATCTCAAGTTTATTAATTTTTGAAAAAAAAAATTGTGTATTTTTTGCGAAAAAAGCATAAGGGGGAACCCTCACCAATTTTGAAATGCCATCCCCAGACTTCTAATTGCCGCAACTTTGCCAAATCTCAGCCGATTTTCAATATCGAAGCCATTTTGATCATAATTTGGCATCTAGTTTAATTCTACATCTCAAGTTTATTAATTTTTGCAAAAAAATAATTGTGTATTTTTTGCGAAAAAATCATAAGGGGGAACCCTTACCAATTTTGAAATAACATTCGCAGACTTCGAATTGCCGCAACTTTGCGAAATCTAAGCCGATTTTTAATATCGAAGCCATTTTGATCATAATTTGGCATCCAGTTTAATTCTACATTTCAAGTTTATTAATTTTTTAAAAAAAATAATTGTGTATTTTTTGCGAAAAAATCATAAGGGGGAACCCTTACCAATTTTGAAATTACATTCCCAGACTTCAAATTGCCACAACTTTGCCAAATCTAAGCCGATTTTCAATATCGAAGCCATTTTTATCATAATTTGGCATCTAGTTTAATCCTACATCTCAAGTTTATACATTTTTGAAAAAAAAAAATATTTTTTTTTGGCGAAAAAAGCATAAGGCGGAACCCTTACCAATTTTCAAATGACATTCCCAGACTTCGAATTGCCACAACTTTATCAAATATAAACCGATTGTCAATATCGAGGCCATTTTGATCATAATTTGGCATCTAGTTTAATTCTACATCTCAAGTTTATTAATTTTTGAAAAAAAAAAATTTTTTATTTTTTGCGAAAAAAGCATAAGGGGGAACCCTCACCAATTTTGAAATGCCATCCCCAGACTTCTAATTGCCGCAACTTTGCCAAATCTCAGCCGATTTTCAATATCGAAGCCATTTTGATCATAATTTGGCATCTAGTTTAATTCTACATCTCAAGTTTATTAATTTTTGCAAAAAAATAATTGTGTATTTTTTGCGAAAAAATCATAAGGGGGAACCCTTACAAATTTTGAAATTACAATCCCAGACTTCGAATTGCCACAACTTTGCCAAATCTAAGCCGATTTTCAATATCGAAGCCATTTTGATCATAATTTGGCATCTAGTTTAATTCTTCATTTCAAGTTTATTAATTTTAAAAAAAAAATAATTGTGTATTTTTTGCGAAAAAATCATAAGGGGGAACCCTAACCAATTTTGAAATTACATTCCCAGACTTCGAATTGCCACAACTTTGCCAAATCTAAGCCGATTTTCAATATCGAAGCCATTTTGATCATAATTTGGCATCTAGTTTAATCCTACATCTCAAGTTTATACATTTTTGAAAAAAAACTTGTGTATTTTTTGCGAAAAAAGCATAAGGGGGAACCCTCACCAATTTTGAAATGCCATCCCCAGACTTCTAATTGCCGCAACTTTGCCAAATCTAAGCCGATTTTCAATATCGAAGCCATTTTGATCATAATTTGGCATCTAGTTTAATTCTACATCTCAAGTTTATTAATTTTTGCAAAAAAATAATTGTGTATTTTTTGCGAAAAAATCATAAGGGGGAACCCTTACCAATTTTCAAATGACATTCCCATACTTCGAATTGCCACAACTTTATCAAATCTAAACCGATTGTCAATATCGAGGCCATTTTGATCATAATTTGGCATCTAGTTTAATTCTACATCTCAAGTTTATTAATTTTTGCAAATAAATAATTGTGTATTTTTTGCGAAAAAATCATAAGGGGGAACCCTTACAAATTTTGAAATTACATTCCCAGACTTCGAATTGCCGCAACTTTGCGAAATCTAAGCCGATTTTTAATATCGAAGCCATTTTGATCATAATTTGGCATCCAGTTTAATTCTACATTTCAAGTTTATTAATTTTTTAAAAAAAATAATTGTGTATTTTTTGCGAAAAAATCATAAGGGGGAACCCTTACCAATTTTGAAATTACATTCCCAGACTTCAAATTGCCACAACTTTGCCAAATCTAAGCCGATTTTCAATATCGAAGCCATTTTTATCATAATTTGGCATCTAGTTTAATCCTACATCTCAAGTTTATACATTTTTGAAAAAAAAAAATATTTTTTTTTGGCGAAAAAAGCATAAGGCGGAACCCTTACCAATTTTCAAATGACATTCCCAGACTTCGAATTGCCACAACTTTATCAAATATAAACCGATTGTCAATATCGAGGCCATTTTGATCATAATTTGGCATCTAGTTTAATTCTACATCTCAAGTTTATTAATTTTTGAAAAAAAAAATTTTTTATATTTTGCGAAAAAAGCATAAGGGGGAACCCTCACCAATTTTGAAATGCCATCCCCAGACTTCTAATTGCCGCAACTTTGCCAAATCTCAGCCGATTTTCAATATCGAAGCCATTTTGATCATAATTTGGCATCTAGTTTAATTCTACATCTCAAGTTTATTAATTTTTGCAAAAAAATAATTGTGTATTTTTTGCGAAAAAATCATAAGGGGGAACCCTTACAAATTTTGAAATTACAATCCCAGACTTCGAATTGCCACAACTTTGCCAAATCTAAGCCGATTTTCAATATCGAAGCCATTTTGATCATAATTTGGCATCTAGTTTAATTCTTCATTTCAAGTTTATTAATTTTAAAAAAAAAATAATTGTGTATTTTTTGCGAAAAAATCATAAGGGGGAACCCTTACCAATTTTGAAATTACATTCCCAGACTTCGAATTGCCACAACTTTGCCAAATCTAAGCCGATTTTCAATATCGAAGCCATTTTGATCATAATTTGGCATCTAGTTTAATCCTACATCTCAAGTTTATACATTTTTGAAAAAAAACTTGTGTATTTTTTGCGAAAAAAGCATAAGGGGGAACCCTCACCAATTTTGAAATGCCATCCCCAGACTTCTAATTGCCGCAACTTTGCCAAATCTCAGCCGATTTTCAATATCGAAGCCATTTTGATCATAATTTGGCATCTAGTTTAATTGTACATCTCAAGTTTATACATTTTTGAAAAAAAAAAATGTTTTTTTTTTGGCGAAAAAAGCATAAGGGGGAACCCTTACCAATTTTCAAATGACATTCCCAGACTTCGAATTGCCACAACTTTGTCAAATCTAAACCGATTGTCAATATCGAAGCCGTTCTGATCATAATTTGGCATCTAGTTTAATTCTACATCTCAAGTTTATTAATTTTTGAAAAAAAAAATTGTGTATTTTTTGCGAAAAAAGCATAAGGGGGAACCCTCACCAATTTTGAAATGCCATCCCCAGACTTCTAATTGCCGCAACTTTGCCAAATCTCAGCCGATTTTCAATATCGAAGCCATTTTGATCATAATTTGGCATCTAGTTTAATTCTACATCTCAAGTTTATACATTTTTGAAAAAAAAAAATGTTTTTTTTTTGGCGAAAAAAGCATAAGGGGGAACCCTTACCAATTTTCAAATGACATTCCCAGACTTCGAATTGCCACAACTTTGTCAAATCTAAACCGATTGTCAATATCGAGGCCATTTTGATCATAATTTGGCATCTAGTTTAATTCTACATCTCAAGTTTATTAATTTTTGAAAAAAAAACTTGTGTATTTTTTGCGAAAAAAGCATAAGGGGGTTCCCTCACCAATTTTGAAATGCCATCCCCAGACTTCTAATTGCCGCAACTTTGCCAAATCTAAGCCGATTTTCAATATCGAAGCCATTTTGATCATAATTTGGCATCTAGTTTAATTCTACATCTCAAGTTTATTAATTTTTTAGAAAAAATAATTGTGTATTTTTTGCGAAAAAAGCATAAGGGGGAACCCTCACCAATTTTGAAATGCCATCCCCAGACTTCTAATTGCCGCAACTTTGCCAAATCTCAGCCGATTTTCAATATCGAAGCCATTTTGATCATAATTTGGCATCTAGTTTAATTCTACATCTCAAGTTTATACATTTTTGAAAAAAAAAATGTTTTTTTTTTGGCGAAAAAAGCATAAGGGGGAACCCTTACCAATTTTCAAATGACATTCCCAGACTTCGAATTGCCACAACTTTATCAAATCTAAACCGATTGTCAATATCGAGGCCATTTTGATCATAATTTGGCATCTAGTTTAATTCTACATCTCAAGTTTATTAATTTTTGAAAAAAAAAATTGTGTATTTTTTGCGAAAAAAGCATAAGGGGGAACCCTCACCAATTTTGAAATGCCATCCCCAGACTTCTAATTGCCGCAACTTTGCCAAATCTCAGCCGATTTTCAATATCGAAGCCATTTTGATCATAATTTGGCATCTAGTTTAATTCTACATCTCAAGTTTATTAATTTTTGCAAAAAAATAATTGTGTATTTTTTGCGAAAAAATCATAAGGGGGAACCCTTACAAATTTTGAAATTACAATCCCAGACTTCGAATTGCCACAACTTTGCCAAATCTAAGCCGATTTTCAATATCGAAGCCATTTTGATCATAATTTGGCATCTAGTTTAATTCTACATTTCAAGTTTATTAATTTTTTAGAAAAAATAATTGTGTATTTTTTGCGAAAAAATCATAAGGGGGAACCCTTACCAATTTTGAAATTACATTCCCAGACTTCGAATTGCCACAACTTTGCCAAATATAAGCCGATTTTCAATATCGAAGCCATTTTGATCATAATTTGGCATCTAGTTTAATCCTACATCTCAAGTTTATACATTTTTGAAAAAAAAAAATATTTTTTATTTGGCGAAAAAAGCATAAGGCGGAACCCTTACCAATTTTCAAATGACATTCCCAGACTTCGAATTGCCACAACTTTATCAAATCTAAACCGATTGTCAATATCGAGGCCATTTTGATCATAATTTGGCATCTAGTTTAATTCTATATCTCAAGTTTATTAATTTTTGAAAAAAAAAATTGTGTATTTTTTGCGAAAAAAACATAAGGGGGAACCCTCACCAATTTTGAAATGCCATCCCCAGACTTCTAATTGCCGCAACTTTGCCAAATCTCAGCCGATTTTCAATATCGAAGCCATTCTGATCATAGTTTGGCATCTAGTTTAATTCTACATCTCAAGTTTATTAATTTTTGCAAATAAATAATTGTGTATTTTTTTGCGAAAAAATCATAAGGGGGAACCCTTACAAATTTTGAAATTACATTCCCAGACTTCGAATTGCCACAACTTTGCCAAATCTAAGCCGATTTTTAATATCGAAGCCATTCTGATCATAGTTTGGCATCTAGTTTAATTCTACATCTCAAGTTTATTAATTTTTGAAAAAAAATATTGTGTATTTTTTGCGAAAAAAACATAAGGGGGAACCCTCACCAATTTTGAAATGCCATCCCCAGACTTCTAATTGCCGCAACTTTGCCAAATCTCAGCCGATTTTCAATATCGAAGCCATTCTGATCATAGTTTGGCATCTAGTTTAATTCTACATCTCAAGTTTATTAATTTTTGCAAATAAATAATTGTGTATTTTTTAATTTTGAAATTACATTCCCAGACTTCGAATTGCCACAACTTTGCCAAATCTAAGCCGATTTTCAATATCGAAGCCATTTTGATCATAATTTGGCATCTAGTTTAATCCTACATCTCAAGTTTATACATTTTTGAAAAAAAAAATATTTTTATTTGGCGAAAAAAGCATAAGGGGGAACCCTTACCAATTTTCAAATGACATTCCCAGACTTCGAATTGCCACAACTTTATCAAATCTAAACCGATTGTCAATATCGAGGCCATTTTGATCATAATTTGGCATCTAGTTTAATTCTATATCTCAAGTTTATTAATTTTTGAAAAAAAAATTGTGTATTTTTTGCGAAAAAAGCATAAGGGGGAACCCTCACCAATTTTGAAATGCCATCCCCAGACTTCTAATTGCCGCAACTTTGCCAAATCTCAGCCGATTTTCAATATCGAAGCCATTTTGATCATAATTTGGCATCTAGTTTAATTCTACATCTCAAGTTTATACATTTTTGAAAAAAAAAATGTTTTTTTTTTGGCGAAAAAAGCATAAGGGGGAACCCTTACCAATTTTCAAATGACATTCCCAGACTTCGAATTGCCACAACTTTGTCAAATCTAAACCGATTGTCAATATCGAAGCCGTTCTGATCATAATTTGGCATCTAGTTTAATTCTACATCTCAAGTTTATTAATTTTTGAAAAAAAAAAATTGTGTATTTTTTGCGAAAAAAGCATAAGGAGGAACCTTCACCAATTTTGAAATGCCATCCCCAGACTTCGAATTGCCACAACTTTGCCAAATCTAAGCCGATTTTCAATATCGAAGCCATTTTGATCATAATTTGGCATCTAGTTTAATTCTACATTTCAAGTTTATTAATTTTTTAAAAAAAATAATTGTGTATTTTTTGCGAAAAAATCATAAGGGGGAACCCTTACAAATTTTGAAATTACAATCCCAGACTTCGAATTGCCACAACTTTGCCAAATCTAAGCCGATTTTCAATATCGAAGCCATTTCGATCATAATTTGGCATCTAGTTTAATTCTACATCTCAAGTTTATTAATTTTTGCAAATAAATAATTGTGTATTTTTTGCGAAAAAATCATAAGGGGGAACCCTTACAAATTTTGAAATTTCATTCCCAGACTTCGAATTGCCACAACTTTGCCAAATCTAAGCCGATTTTTAATATCGAAGCCATTCTGATCATAGTTTGGCATATAGTTTAATTCTACATCTCAAGTTTATTAATTTTTGAAAAAAAAAATTGTGTATATTTTGCGAAAAAAGCATAAGGGGGAACCCTCACCAGTTTTGAAATGCCATCCCCAGACTTCTAATTGCCGCAACTTTGCCAAATCTCAGCCGATTTTCAATATCGAAGCCATTTTGATCATAATTTGGCATTTAGTTTAATTCTACATCTCAAGTTTATTAATTTTTGCAAAAAAATAATTGTGTATTTTTTGCGAAAAAATCATAAGGGGGAACCCTTACCAATTTTGAAATTACATTCCCAGACTTCGAATTGCCACAACTTTGCCAAATCTAAGCCGATTTTCAATATCGAAGCCATTTTGATCATAATTTGGCATCTAGTTTAATCCTACATCTCAAGTTTATACATTTTTGAAAAAAAAAATATTTTTTATTTGGCGAAAAAAAGCATAAGGGGGAACCCTTACCAATTTTCAAATGACATTCCCAGACTTCGAATTGCCACAACTTTATCAAATCTAAACCGATTGTCAATATCGAGGCCATTTTGATCATAATTTGGCATCTAGTTTAATTCTATATCTCAAGTTTATTAATTTTTGAAAAAAAAAATTGTGTATTTTTTGCGAAAAAAGCATAAGGGGGAACCCTCACCAATTTTGAAATGCCATCCCCAGACTTCTAATTGCCGCAACTTTGCCAAATCTCAGCCGATTTTCAATATCGAAGCCATTTTGATCATAATTTGGCATCTAGTTTAATTCTACATCTCAAGTTTATACATTTTTGAAAAAAAAAATGTTTTTTTTTTTGGCGAAAAAAGCATAAGGGGGAACCCTTACCAATTTTCAAATGACATTCCCAGACTTCGAATTGCCACAACTTTGTCAAATCTAAACCGATTGTCAATATCGAAGCCGTTCTGATCATAATTTGGCATCTAGTTTAATTCTACATCTCAAGTTTATTAATTTTTGAAAAAAAAAATTGTGTATTTTTTGCGAAAAAAGCATAAGGAGGAACCCTCACCAATTTTGAAATGCCATCCCCAGACTTCGAATTGCCACAACTTTGCCAAATCTAAGCCGATTTTCAATATCGAAGCCATTTTGATCATAATTTGGCATCTAGTTTAATTCTACATTTCAAGTTTATTAATTTTTTAAAAAAAATAATTGTGTATTTTTTGCGAAAAAATCATAAGGGGGAACCCTTACAAATTTTGAAATTACAATCCCAGACTTCGAATTGCCACAACTTTGCCAAATCTAAGCCGATTTTCAATATCGAAGCCATTTCGATCATAATTTGGCATCTAGTTTAATTCTACATCTCAAGTTTATAAATTTTTGCAAATAAATAATTGTGTATTTTTTGCCAAAAAATCATAAGGGGGAACCCTTACAAATTTTGAAATTACATTCCCAGACTTCGAATTGCCACAACTTTGCCAAATCTAAGCCGATTTTTAATATCGAAGCCATTCTGATCATAGTTTGGCATCTAGTTTAATTCTACATCTCAAGTTTATTAATTTTTGAAAAAAAAATTGTGTATATTTTGCGAAAAAAGCATAAGGGGGAACCCTCACCAGTTTTGAAATGCCATCCCCAGACTTCGAATTGCCGCAACTTTGCCAAATCTAAGCCGATTTTCAATATCGAAGCCATTTTGATCATAATTTGGCATCTAGTTTAATTCTACATTTCAAGTTTATTAATTTTTGAAAAAAAAAATTGTGTATTTTTTGCGAAAAAAGCATAAGGAGGAACCCTCACCAATTTTGAAATGCCATCCCCAGACTTCGAATTGCCACAACTTTGCCAAATCTAAGCCGATTTTCAATATCGAAGCCATTTTGATCATAATTTGGCATCTAGTTTAATTCTACATTTCAAGTTTATTAATTTTTTAAAAAAATAATTGTGAATTTTTTGCGAAAAAATCATAAGGGGGAACCCTTACAAATTTTGAAATTACAATCCCAGACTTCGAATTGCCACAACTTTGACAAATCGCAGCCGATTTTCAATATCGAAGCCATTTTGATCATAATTTGGCATCTAGTTTAATTCTACATTTCAAGTTTATTAATTTTTTAAAAAAATAATTGTGTATTTTTTGCGAAAAAATCATAAGGGTGAACCCTTACCAATTTTGAAATTACATTCCCAGACTTCGAATTGCCACAACTTTGCCAAATCTAAGCCGATTTTCAATATCGAAGCCATTTTGATCATAATTTGGCATCTAGTTTAATTCTTCATTTCAAGTTTATTAATTTTTAAAAAAAAATAATTGTGTATTTTTTGCGAAAAAATCATAAGGGGGAACCCTTACCAATTTTGAAATTACATTCCCAGACTTCGAATTGCCACAACTTTGCCAAATCTAAGCCGATTTTCAATATCGAAGCCATTTTGATCATAATTTGGCATCTAGTTTAATCCTTCATCTCAAGTTTATACATTTTTGAAAAAAAATATATTTTTTTTTTGGCGAAAAAAGCATAAGGCGGAACCCTTACCAATTTTCAAATGACATTCCCAGACTTCGAATTGCCACAACTTTATCAAATATAAACCGATTGTCAATATCGAGGCCATTTTGATCATAATTTGGCATCTAGTTTAATTCTACATCTCAAGTTTATTAATTTTTGAAAAAAAAAATTGTGTATTTTTTGCGAAAAAAGCATAAGGGGAACCCTCACCAATTTTGAAATGCCATCCCCAGATTTCTAATTGCCGCAACTTTGCCAAATCTCAGCCGATTTTCAATATCGAAGCCATTTTGATCATAATTTGGCATCTAGTCTAATTCTACATCTCAAGTTTATTAATTTTTGCAAAAAAATAATTGTGTATTTTTTGCGAAAAAATCATAAGGGGGAACCCTTACAAATTTTGAAATTACAATCCCAGACTTCGAATTGCCACAACTTTGCCAAATCTAAGCCGATTTTCAATATCGAAGCCATTTTGATCATAATTTGGCATCTAGTTTAATTCTTCATTTCAAGTTTATTAATTTTTAAAAAAAAATAATTGTGTATTTTTTGCGAAAAAATCATAAGGGGGAACCCTTACCAATTTTGAAATTACATTCCCAGACTTCGAATTGCCACAACTTTGCCAAATCTAAGCTGATTTTCAATATCGAAGCCATTTTGATCATAATTTGGCATCTAGTTTAATCCTACATCTCAAGTTTATACATTTTTGAAAAAAAAAAAATATTTTTTATTTGGCGTAAAAAGCATAAGGGGGAACCCTTACCAATTTTCAAATGACATTCCCAGACTTCGAATTGCCACAACTTTATCAAATCTAAACCGATTGTCAATATCGAGGCCATTTTGATCATAATTTGGCATCTAGTTTAATTCTATATCTCAAGTTTATTAATTTTTGAAAAAAAAATTGTGTATTTTTTGCGCAAAAAGCATAAGGGGGAACCCTCACCAATTTTGAAATGCCATCCCCAGACTTCTAATTGCCGCAACTTTGCCAAATCTCAGCCGATTTTCAATATCGAAGCCATTTTGATCATAATTTGGCATCTAGTTTAATTCTTCATTTCAAGTTTATTAATTTTTAAAAAAAAATAATTTTGTATTTTTTGCGAAAAAATCATAAGGGGGAACCCTTACCAATTTTGAAATTACATTCCCAGACTTCGAATTGCCACAACTTTGCCAAATCTTAGCCGATTTTTAATATCGAAGCCATTTTGATCATAATTTGGCATCTAGTTTAATTCTTCATTTCAAGTTTATTAATTTTTAAAAAAAATAATTGTGTATTTTTTGCGAAAAAATCACAAATTTTGAAATTACAATCCCAGACTTCGAATTGCCACAACTTTGCCAAATCTTAGCCGATTTTTAATATCGAAGCCATTCTGATCATAGTTTGGCATCTAGTTTAATTCTACATCTCAGGTTTATTAATTTTTGCAAAAAAATAATTGTGTATTTTTTGCGAAAAAATCATAAGGGGGAACCCTTACCAATTTTCAAATGACATTCCCAGACTTCGAATTGCCACAACTTTATCAAATCTAAACCGATTGTCAATATCGAGGCCATTTTGATCATAATTTGGCATCTAGTTTAATTCTACATTTCAAGTTTATTAATTTTTTAAAAAAAATAATTGTGAATTTTTTGCGAAAAAATCATAAGGGGGAACCCTTACAAATTTTGAAATTACAATCCCAGACTTCGAATTGCCACAACTTTGACAAATCGCAGCCGATTTTCAATATCGAAGCCATTTTGATCATAATTTGGCATCTAGTTTAATCCTACATTTCAAGTTTATTAATTTTTTAAAAAAAATAATTGTGTATTTTTTGCGAAAAAATCATAAGGGTGAACCCTTACCAATTTTGAAATTACATTCCCAGACTTCGAATTGCCACAACTTTGCCAAATCTAAGCCGATTTTCAATATCGAAGCCATTTTGATCATAATTTGGCATCTAGTTTAATCCTTCATCTCAAGTTTATACATTTTTGAAAAAAAAATATATTTTTTTTGGCGAAAAAAGCATAAGGCGGAACCCTTACCAATTTTCAAATGACATTCCCAGACTTCGAATTGCCACAACTTTATCAAATATAAACCGATTGTCAATATCGAGGCCATTTTGAGCATAATTTGGCATCTAGTTTAATTTTACATCTCAAGTTTATTAATTTTTGAAAAAAAAAATTGTGTATTTTTTGCGAAAAAAGCATAAGGGGGAACCCTCACCAATTTTGAAATGCCATCCCCAGACTTCTAATTGCCGCAACTTTGCCAAATCTCAGCCGATTTTCAATATCGAAGCCATTTTGATCATAATTTGGCATCTAGTTTAATTCTACATATCAAGTTTATTAATTTTTGCAAAAAAATAATTGCGTATTTTTTGCGAAAAAGTCATAAGGGGGAACCCTTACAAATTTTGAAATTACAATCCCAGACTTCGAATTGCCACAACTTTGCCAAATCTAAGCCGATTTTCAATATCGAAGCCATTTTGATCATAATTTGGCATCTAGTTTAATTCTTCATTTCAAGTTTATTAATTTTTATAAAAAAATAATTTTGTATTTTTTGCGAAAAAATCATAAGGGGGAACCCTTACCAATTTTGAAATTACATTCCCAGACTTCGAATTGCCACAACTTTGCCAAATCTCAGCCGATTTTCAATATCGAAGCCATTTTGATCATAATTTGGCATCTAGTTTAATTCTACATCTCAAGTTTATACATTATTGAAAAAAAAAAATATTTTTTATTTGGCGAAAAAAGCATAAGGGGGAACCCTTACCAATTTTCAAATGACATTCCCAGACTTCGAATTGCCACAACTTTATCAAATCTAAACCGATTGTCAATATCGAGGCCATTTTGATCATAATTTGGCATCTAGTTTAATTCTATATCTCAAGTTTATTAATTTTTGAAAAAAAAATTGTGTATATTTTGCGAAAAAAGCATAAGGGGGAACCCTCACCAATTTTGAAATGCCATCCCCAGACTTCTAATTGCCGCAACTTTGCCAAATCTCAGCCGATTTTCAATATCGAAGCCATTTTGATCATAATTTGGCATCTAGTTTAATTCTACATCTCAAGTTTATACATTTTTGAAAAAAAAAAATGTTTTTTTTTTTGGCGAAAAAAGCATAAGGGGGAACCCTTACCAATTTTCAAATGACATTCCCAGACTTCGAATTGCCACAACTTTGTCAAATCTAAACCGATTGTCAATATCGAAGCCGTTCTGATCATAATTTGGCATCTAGTTTAATTCTACATCTCAAGTTTATTAATTTTTGAAAAAAAAAATTGTGTATTTTTTGCGAAAAAAACATAAGGGGGAACCCTCACCAATTTTGAAATGCCATCCCCAGATTTCTAATTGCCGCAACTTTGCCAAATCTCAGCCGATTTTCAATATCGAAGCCATTTTGATCATAATTTGGCATCTAGTTTAATTCTACATCTCAAGTTTATTAATTTTTGCAAAAAAATAATTGTGTATTTTTTGCGAAAAAATCATAATTTTGAAATTACAATCCCAGACTTCGAATTGCCACAACTTTGCCAAATCTAAGCCGATTTTCAATATCGAAGCCATTTTGATCATAATTTGGCATCTAGTTTAATTCTACATTTCAAGTTTATTAATTTTTTAAAAAAAATAATTGTGTATTTTTTGCGAAAAAATCATAAGGGGGAACCCTTACCAATTTTGAAATTACATTCCCAGACTTCGAATTGCCACAACTTTGCCAAATCTAAGCCGATTTTCAATATCGAAACCATTTTGATCATAATTTGGCATCTAGCTTAATCCTACATCTCAAGTTTATACATTTTTAAAAAAAAAATAATATTTTTTATTTGGCGAAAAAAGCATAAGGGGGAACCCTTACCAATTTTCAAATGACATTCCCAGACTTCGAATTGCCACAACTTTATCAAATCTAAACCGATTGTCAATATCGAGGCCATTTTGATCATAATTTGGCATCTAGTTTAATTCTATATCTCAAGTTTATTAATTTTTGAAAAAAAAATTGTGTATATTTTGCGAAAAAAGCATAAGGGGGAACCCTCACCAATTTTGAAATGCCATCCCCAGACTTCTAATTGCCGCAACTTTGCCAAATCTCAGCCGATTTTCAATATCGAAGCCATTTTGATCATAATTTGGCATCTAGTTTAATTCTTCATTTCAAGTTTATACATTTTTGAAAAAAAAAAATGTTTTTTTTTTTGGCGAAAAAAGCATAAGGGGGAACCCTTACCAATTTTCAAATGACATTCCCAGACTTCGAATTGCCACAACTTTGTCAAATCTAAACCGATTGTCAATATCGAAGCCGTTCTGATCATAATTTGGCATCTAGTTTAATTCTACATCTCAAGTTTATTAATTTTTGAAAAAAAAAATTGTGTATTTTTTGCGAAAAAAACATAAGGGGGAACCCTCACCAATTTTGAAATGCCATCCCCAGATTTCTAATTGCCGCAACTTTGCCAAATCTCAGCCGATTTTCAATATCGAAGCCATTTTGATCATAATTTGGCATCTAGTTTAATTCTACATCTCAAGTTTATTAATTTTTGCAAAAAAATAATTGTGTATTTTTTGCGAAAAAATCATAAGTTCAATTTTGAAATTACAATCCCAGACTTCGAATTGCCACAACTTTGCCAAATCTAAGCCGATTTTCAATATCGAAGCCATTTTGATCATAATTTGGCATCTAGTTTAATTCTACATTTCAAGTTTATTAATTTTTTAAAAAAAATAATTGTGTATTTTTTGCGAAAAAATCATAAGGGGGAACCCTTACCAATTTTGAAATTACATTCCCAGACTTCGAATTGCCACAACTTTGCCAAATCTAAGCCGATTTTCAATATCGAAACCATTTTGATCATAATTTGGCATCTAGCTTAATCCTACATCTCAAGTTTATACATTTTTGAAAAAAAAAAATATTTTTTATTTGGCGAAAAAAGCATAAGGGGGAACCCTTACCAATTTTCAAATGACATTCCCAGACTTCGAATTGCCACAACTTTATCAAATCTAAACCGATTGTCAATTTCGAGGCCATTTTGATCATAATTTGGCATCTAGTTTAATTCTATATCTCAAGTTTATTAATTTTTGAAAAAAAAATTGTGTATTTTTTGCGCAAAAAGCATAAGGGGGAACCCTCACCAATTTTGAAATGCCATCCCCAGACTTCTAATTGCCGCAACTTTGCCAAATCTCAGCCGATTTTCAATATCGAAGCCATTTTGATCATAATTTGGCATCTAGTTTAATTCTTCATTTCAAGTTTATTAATTTTTAAAAAAAAATAATTTTGTATTTTTTGCGAAAAAATCATAAGGGGGAACCCTTACCAATTTTGAAATTACATTCCCAGACTTCGAATTGCCACAACTTTGCCAAATCTAAGCCGATTTTCAATATCGAAGCCATTTTGATCATAATTTGGCATCTAGTTTAATTCTTCATTTCAAGTTTATTAATTTTTAAAAAAAATAATTGTGTATTTTTTGCGAAAAAATCATAAGGGGGAACCCTTACCAATTTTGAAATTACATTCCCAGACTTCGAATTGCCACAACTTTGCCAAATCTAAGCTGATTTTCAATATCGAAGCCATTTTGATCATAATTTGGCATCTAGTTTAATCCTACATCTCAAGTTTATACATTTTTGAAAAAAAAAAAATATTTTTTATTTGGCGTAAAAAGCATAAGGGGGAACCCTTACCAATTTTCAAATGACATTCCCAGACTTCGAATTGCCACAACTTTATCAAATCTAAACCGATTGTCAATATCGAGGCCATTTTGATCATAATTTGGCATCTAGTTTAATTCTATATCTCAAGTTTATTTATTTTTTGAAAAAAAAATTGTGTATTTTTTGCGAAAAAAGCATAAGGGGGAACCCTCACCAATTTTGAAATGCCATCCCCAGACTTCTAATTGCCGCAACTTTGCCAAATCTCAGCCGATTTTCAATATCGAAGCCATTTTGATCATAATTTGGCATCTAGTTTAATTCTACATCTCAAGTTTATACATTTTTGAAAAAAAAAATGTTTTTTTTTTTTTGGCGAAAAAAGCATAAGGGGGAACCCTTACCAATTTTCAAATGACATTCCCAGACTTCGAATTGCCACAACTTTGTCAAATCTAAACCGATTGTCAATATCGAAGCCGTTCTGATCATAATTTGGCATCTAGTTTAATTCTACATCTCAAGTTTATTAATTTTTGAAAAAAAAAATTGTGTATTTTTTGCGAAAAAAGCATAAGGGGGAACCCTCACCAATTTTGAAATGCCATCCCCAGACTTCTAATTGCCGCAACTTTGCCAAATCTCAGCCGATTTTCAATATCGAAGCCATTTTGATCATAATTTGGCATCTAGTTTAATTCTACATCTCAAGTTTATTAATTCTTGCAAAAAAATAATTGTGTATTTTTTGCGAAAAAATCATAAGGGGGAACCCTTACCAATTTTGAAGTAACATTCCCAGACTTCGAATTGCCGCAACTTTGCCAAATCTAAGCCGATTTTCAATATCGAAGCCATTTTGATCATAATTTGGCATCTAGTTTAATTCTACATTTCAAGTTTATTAATTTTTTAAAAAAAATAATTGTGTATTTTTTGCGAAAAAATCATAAGGGGGAACCCTTACCAATTTTGAAATTACATTCCCAGACTTCGAATTGCCACAACTTTGCCAAATCTAAGCCGATTTTCAATATCGAAGCCATTTTGATCATAATTTGGCATCTAGTTTAATCCTTCATCTCAAGTTTATACATTTTTAAAAAAAAAATATATTTTTTTTTGGCGAAAAAAGCATAAGGCGGAACCCTTACCAATTTTCAAATGACATTCCCAGACTTCGAATTGCCACAACTTTGTCAAATCTAAACCGATTGTCAATATCTACATCTCAAGTTTATTAATTTTTGAAAAAAAAAATTGTGTATTTTTTGCGAAAAAAGCATAAGGGGGAACCCTCACCAATTTTGAAATGCCATCCCCAGACTTCTAATTGCCGCAACTTTGCCAAATCTCAGCCGATTTTCAATATCGAAGCCATTTTGATCATAATTTGGCATCTAGTTTAATTCTACATCTCAAGTTTATTAATTTTTGCAAAAAAATAATTGTGTATTTTTTGCGAAAAAATCATAAGAGGGGACCCTTACAAATTTTGAAATTACAATCCCAGACTTCGAATTGCCACAACTTTGCCAAATCTAAGCCGATTTTCAATATCGAATCCATTTTGATCATAATTTGGCATCTAGTTTAATTCTTCATTTCAAGTTTATTAATTTTTAAAAAAAAATAATTGTGTATTTTTTGCGAAAAAATCATAAGGGGGAACCCTTACCAATTTTGAAATTACATTCCCAGACTTCGAATTGCCACAACTTTGCCAAATCTAAGCCGATTTTCAATATCGAAGCCATTTTGATCATAATTTGGCATCTAGTTTATTCCTATATCTCAAGTTTATACATTTTTGAAAAAAAAAATATTTTTTATTTGGCGAAAAAAGCATAAGGGGGAACCCTTACCAATTTTCAAATGACATTCCCAGACTTCGAATTGCCACAACTTTGTCAAATCTAAACCGATTGTCAATATCGAAGCCGTTCTGATCATAATTTGGCATCTAGTTTAATTCTACATCTCAAGTTTATTAATTTTTGAAAAAAAAAATTGTGTATTTTTTGCGAAAAAAAGCATAAGGGGGAACCCTCACCAATTTTGAAATGCCATCCCCAGACTTCTAATTGCCGCAACTTTGCCAAATCTCAGCCGATTTTCAATATCGAAGCCATTTTGATCATAATTTGGCATCTAGTTTAATTCTACATCTCAAGTTTATTAATTTTTGCAAAAAAATAATTGTGTATTTTTTGCGAAAAAATCATAATGGGGAACCCTTACAAATTTTGAAATTACAATCCCAGACTTCGAATTGTCACAACTTTGCCAAATCTAAGCCGATTTTCAATATCGAAGCCATTTTGATCATAATTTGGCATCTAGTTTAATTCTACATTTCAAGTTTATAAATTTTTTAATAAAAATAATTGTGTAATTTTTGCGAAAAAATCATAAGGGGGAACCCTTACCAATTTTGAAATTACATTCCCAGACTTCGAATTGCCACAACTTTGCCAAATCTAAGCCGATTTTCAATATCGAAGCCATTTTGATCATAATTTGGCATCTAGTTTAATCCTACATCTCAAGTTTATACATTTTTGAAAAAAAAAAATATTTTTTATTTAGCGAAAAAAGCATAAGGGGGAACCCTTACCAATTTTCAAATGACATTCCCAGACTTCGAATTGCCACAACTTTATCAAATATAAACCGATTGTCAATATCGAGGCCATTTTGATCATAATTTGGCATCTAGTTTAATTCTACATCTCAAGTTTATTAATTTTTGAAAAAAAAAATTGTGTATTTTTTGCGAAAAAAGCATAAGGGGGAACCCTCACCAATTTTGAAATGCCATCCCCAGACTTCTAATTGCCGCAACTTTGCCAAATCTCAGCCGATTTTCAATATCGAAGCCATTTTGATCATAATTTGGCATCTAGTTTAATTCTACATCTCAAGTTTATTAATTTTTGCAAAAAAATAATTGTGTTATTTTTGCGAAAAAATCATAAGGGGGAACCCTTACCAATTTTGAAATTACATTCCCAGACTTCGAATTGCCACAACTTTGCCAAATCTAAGCCGATTTTCAATATCGAAGCCATTTTGATCATAATTTGGCATCTAGTTTAATTCTACATCTCAAGTTTATTAATTCTTGCAAAAAAATAATTGTGTATTTTTTGCGAAAAAATCATAAGGGGGAACCCTTACAAATTTTGAAGTAACATTCCCAGACTTCGAATTGCCGCAACTTTGCCAAATCTAAGCCGATTTTCAATATCGAAGCCATTTTGATCATAATTTGGCATCTAGTTTAATTCTACATTTCAAGTTTATTAATTTTTTAAAAAAAATAATTGTGTATTTTTTGCGAAAAAATCATAAGGGGGAACCCTTACCAATTTTGAAATTACATTCCCAGACTTCGAATTGCCACAACTTTGCCAAATCTAAGCCGATTTTCAATATCGAAGCCATTTTGATCATAATTTGGCATCTAGTTTAATCTTTCATCTCAAGTTTATACATTTTTAAAAAAAAAATATATTTTTTTTTGGCGAAAAAAGCATAAGGCGGAACCCTTACCAATTTTCAAATGACATTCCCAGACTTCGAATTGCCACAACTTTATCAAATATAAACCGATTGTCAATATCGAGGCCATTTTGATCATAATTTGGCATCTAGTTTAATTCTACATCTCAAGTTTATTAATTTTTGCAAAAAAATAATTGTGTATTTTTTGCGAAAAAATCATAATGGGGAACCCTTACAAATTTTGAAATTACAATCCCAGACTTCGAATTGTCACAACTTTGCCAAATCTAAGCCGATTTTCAATATCGAATCCATTTTGATCATAATTTGGCATCTAGTTTAATTCTTCATTTCAAGTTTATTAATTTTTGCAAAAAAAAAATTGTGTATTTTTTGCGAAAAAATCATAAGGGGGAACCCTTACCAATTTTGAAATTACATTCCCAGACTTCGAATTGCCACAACTTTGCCAAATCTAAGCCGATTTTCAATATCGAAGCCATTTTGATCATAATTTGGCATCTAGTTTATTCCTATATCTTAAGTTTATACATTTTTGAAAAAAAAAAATATTTTTTATTTGGCGAAAAAAGCATAAGGGGGAACCCTTACCAATTTTCAAATGACATTCCCAGACTTCGAATTGCCACAACTTTGTCAAATCTAAACCGATTGTCAATATCGAAGCCGTTCTGATCATAATTTGGCATCTAGTTTAATTCTACATCTCAAGTTTATTAATTTTTGAAAAAAAAAATTGTGTATTTTTTGCGAAAAAAGCATAAGGGGGAACCCTCACCAATTTTGAAATGCCATCCCCAGACTTCTAATTGCCGCAACTTTGCCAAATCTCAGCCGATTTTCAATATCGAAGCCATTTTGATCATAATTTGGCATCTAGTTTAATTCTACATCTCAAGTTTATTAATTTTTGCAAAAAAATAATTGTGTATTTTTTGCGAAAAAAACATAATGGGGAACCCTTACAAATTTTGAAATTACAATCCCAGACTTCGAATTGTCACAACTTTGCCAAATCTAAGCCGATTTTCAATATCGAAGCCATTTTGATCATAATTTGGCATCTAGTTTAATTCTTCATTTCAAGTTTATTAATTTTTAAAAAAAAATAATTGTGTATTTTTTGCGAAAAAATCATAAGGGGGAACCCTTACCAATTTTCAAATGACATTCCCAGACTTCGAATTGCCACAACTTTATCAAATCTAAACCGATTGTCAATATCGAGGCCATTTTAATCATAATTTGGCATCTAGTTTAATTCTATATCTCAAGTTTATTAATTTTTGAAAAAAAAATTGTGTATTTTTTGCGAAAAAAATCATAAGGGGGAACCCTTACAAATTTTGAAATTACAATCCCAGACTTCGAATTGCCACAACTTTGCCAAATCTAAGCCGATTTTCAATATCGAAGCCATTTTGATCATAATTTGGCATCTAGTTTAATCCTTCATCTCAAGTTTATACATTTTTGAAAAAAAAAAGTGTGTATTTTTTGCGAAAAAAGCATAAGGGGGAACCCTCACCAATTTTGAAATGCCATTCCCAGACTTCGAATTGCCACAACTTTGTCAAATCTCAACCGATTGTCAATATCGAAGCCGTTCTGATCATAATTTGGCATCTAGTTTAATCCTTCATCTCAAGTTTATACATTTTTAAAAAAAAAAATATTTTTTATTTGGCGAAAAAAGCATAAGGGGGAACCCTTACCAATTTTGAAATGCCATCCCCAGACTTCTAATTGCCGCAACTTTGCCAAATCTCAGCCGATTTTCAATATCGAAGCCATTTTGATCATAATTTGGCATCTTGTTTAATTCTACATCTCAAGTTTATACATTTTTGAAAAAAAAAAATGTTTTTTTTTTTTGGCGAAAAAAGCATAAGGGGGAACCCTTACCAATTTTCAAATGACATTCCCAGACTTCGAATTGCCACAACTTTGTCAAATCTAAACCGATTGTCAATATCGAGGCCATTTTGATCATAATTTGGCATCTAGTTTAATTCTATATCTCAAGTTTATTAATTTTTTGAAAAAAAAATTGTGTATTTTTTGCGAAAAAAGCATAAGGGGGAACCCTCACCAATTTTGAAATGCCATCCCCAGACTTCTAATTGCCGCAACTTTGCCAAATCTCAGCCGATTTTCAATATCGAAGCCATTTTGATCATAATTTTACATCTAGTTTAATTCTACATCTCAAGTTTATACATTTTTGAAAAAAAAAAATGTTTTTTTTTTTGGCGAAAAAAGCATAAGGGGGAACCCTTACCAATTTTCAAATGACATTCCCAGACTTCGAATTGCCACAACTTTGTCAAATCTAAACCGATTGTCAATATCGAAGCCGTTCTGATCATAATTTGGCATCTAGTTTAATTCTACATCTCAAGTTTATTAATTTTTGAAAAAAAATATTGTGTATTTTTTGCGAAAAAAGCATAAGGGGGAACCCTCACCAATTTTGAAATGCCATCCCCAGACTTCTAATTGCCGCAACTTTGCCAAATCTCAGCCGATTTTCAATATCGAAGCCATTTTGATCATAATTTGGCATCTAGATTAATTCTACATCTCAAGTTTATTAATTTTTGCAAAAAAATAATTGTGTATTTTTTGCGAAAAAATCATAAGGGGGAACCCTTACAAATTTTGAAATTACAATCCCAGACTTCGAATTGCCACAACTTTACCAAATCTAAGCCGATTTTCAATATCGAAGCCATTTTGATCATAATTTGGCATCTAGTTTAATTCTACATTTCAAGTTTATTAATTTTTGAAAAAAAATCATTGTGTATTTTTTGCGAAAAAATCATAAGGGGGAACCCTTACCAATTTTGAAATTACATTCCCAGACTTCGAATTGCCACAACTTTGCCAAATCTAAGCCGATTTTCAATATCGAAGCCATTTTGATCATAATTTGGCATCTAGTTTAATCCTACATCTCAAGTTTATTAATTTTTGCAAAAAAATAATTGTGTATTTTTTGCGAAAAAAACATAATGGGGAACCCTTACAAATTTTGAAATTACAATCCCAGACTTCGAATTGTCACAACTTTGCCAAATCTAAGCCGATTTTCAATATCGAAGCCATTTTGATCATAATTTGGCATCTAGTTTAATTCTTCATTTCAAGTTTATTAATTTTTAAAAAAAAATAATTGTGTATTTTTTGCGAAAAAAATCATAAGGGGGAACCCTTACCAATTTTCAAATGACATTCCCAGACTTCGAATTGCCACAACTTTATCAAATCTAAACCGATTGTCAATATCGAGGCCATTTTAATCATAATTTGGCATCTAGTTTAATTCTATATCTCAAGTTTATTAATTTTTGAAAAAAAAATTGTGTATTTTTTGCGAAAAAATCATAAGGGGGAACCCTTACAAATTTTGAAATTACAATCCCAGACTTCGAATTGCCACAACTTTGCCAAATCTAAGCCGATTTTCAATATCGAAGCCATTTTGATCATAATTTGGCATCTAGTTTAATCCTTCATCTCAAGTTTATACATTTTTGAAAAAAAAAAGTGTGTATTTTTTGCGAAAAAAGCATAAGGGGGAACCCTCACCAATTTTGAAATGCCATTCCCAGACTTCGAATTGCCACAACTTTGTCAAATCTCAACCGATTGTCAATATCGAAGCCGTTCTGATCATAATTTGGCATCTAGTTTAATCCTTCATCTCAAGTTTATACATTTTAAAAAAAAAAAAATATTTTTTATTTGGCGAAAAAAGCATAAGGGGGAACCCTTACCAATTTTGAAATGCCATCCCCAGACTTCTAATTGCCGCAACTTTGCCAAATCTCAGCCGATTTTCAATATCGAAGCCATTTTGATCATAATTTGGCATCTTGTTTAATTCTACATCTCAAGTTTATACATTTTTGAAAAAAAAAATGTTTTTTTTTTTTGGCGAAAAAAGCATAAGGGGGAACCCTTACCAATTTTCAAATGACATTCCCAGACTTCGAATTGCCACAACTTTATCAAATCTAAACCGATTGTCAATATCGAGGCCATTTTGATCATAATTTGGCATCTAGTTTAATTCTATATCTCAAGTTTATTAATTTTTGAAAAAAAAATTGTGTATTTTTTGCGAAAAAAGCATAAGGGGGAACCCTCACCAATTTTGAAATGCCATCCCCAGACTTCTAATTGCCGCAACTTTGCCAAATCTCAGCCGATTTTCAATATCGAAGCCATTTTGATCATAATTTGGCATCTAGTTTAATTCTACATCTCAAGTTTATACATTTTTGAAAAAAAAAAATGTTTTTTTTTTTGGCGAAAAAAGCATAAGGGGGAACCCTTACCAATTTTCAAATGACATTCCCAGACTTCGAATTGCCACAACTTTGTCAAATCTAAACCGATTGTCAATATCGAAGCCGTTCTGATCATAATTTGGCATCTAGTTTAATTCTACATCTCAAGTTTATTAATTTTTGAAAAAAATATTGTGTATTTTTTGCGAAAAAAGCATAAGGGGGAACCCTCACCAATTTTGAAATGCCATCCCCAGACTTCTAATTGCCGCAACTTTGCCAAATCTCAGCCGATTTTCAATATCGAAGCCATTTTGATCATAATTTGGCATCTAGATTAATTCTACATCTCAAGTTTATTAATTTTTGCAAAAAAATAATTGTGTATTTTTTGCGAAAAAATCATAAGGGGGAACCCTTACAAATTTTGAAATTACAATCCCAGACTTCGAATTGCCACAACTTTACCAAATCTAAGCCGATTTTCAATATCGAAGCCATTTTGATCATAATTTGGCATCTAGTTTAATTCTACATTTCAAGTTTATTAATTTTTGAAAAAAAATAATTGTGTATTTTTTGCGAAAAAATCATAAGGGGGAACCCTTACCAATTTTGAAATTACATTCCCAGACTTCGAATTGCCACAACTTTGCCAAATCTAAGCCGATTTTCAATATCGAAGCCATTTTGATCATAATTTGGCATCTAGTTTAATCCTACATCTCAAGTTTATACATTTTTGAAAAAAAAAAATATTTTTCATTTGGCGAAAAAAGCATAAGGGGGAACCCTTACCAATTTTCAAATGACATTCCCAGACTTCGAATTGCCACAACTTTATCAAATCTAAACCGATTGTCAATATCGAGGCCATTTTGATCATAATTTGGCATCTAGTTTAATTCTATATCTCTAGTTTATTAATTTTTGAAAAAAAAATTGTGTATTTTTTGCGAAAAAAGCATAAGGGGGAACCCTCACCAATTTTGAAATGCCATCCCCAGACTTCTAATTGCCGCAACTTTGCCAAATCTCAGCCGATTTTCAATATCGAAGCCATTTTGATCATAATTTGGCATCTAGTTTAATTCTTCATTTCAAAATTATTAATTTTTAAAAACAAAAAAATTGTGTGTTTTTTGCGAAAAAAGCATAAGGGGGAACCCTCACCAATTTTGAAATGCCATCCCCAGACTTCTAATTGCCGCAACTTTGCCAAATCTCAGCCGATTTTCAATATCGAAGCCATTTTAATCATAATTTGGTATCTAGTTTAATTCTACATCTCAAGTTTATTAATTTTTGCAAAAAAATAATTGTGTATTTTTTGCGAAAAAATCATAAGGGGGAAGCCTTACAAATTTTGAAATTACAATCCCAGACTTCGAATTGCCACAACTTTGCCAAATCTAAGCCGATTTTCAATATCGAAGCCATTTTGATCATAATTTGGCATCTAGTTTAATTCTTCATTTCAAGTTTATTAATTCTTGCAAAAAAATAATTGTGTATTTTTTGCGAAAAAATCATAAGGGGGAACCCTTACCAATTTTGAAATTACATTCCCAGACTTCGAATTGCCACAACTTTGCCAAATCTAAGCCGATTTTCAATATCGAAGCCATTTTGATCATAATTTGGCATCTAGTTTAATCCTACATCTCAAGTTTATACATTTATGAAAAAAAAAAATATTTTTTATTTGGCGAAAAAAGCATAAGGGGGAACCCTTACCAATTTTCAAATGACATTCCCAGACTTCGAATTGCCACAACTTTATCAAATCTAAACCGATTGTCAATATCGAGGCCATTTTGATCATAATTTGGCATCTAGTTTAATTCTATATCTCAAGTTTATTAATTTTTGAAAAAAAAATTGTGTATTTTTTGCGAAAAAAGCATAAGGGGGAACCCTCACCAATTTTGAAATGCCATCCCCAGACTTCTAATTGCCGCAACTTTGCCAAATCTCAGCCGATTTTCAATATCGAAGCCATTTTGATCATAATTTGGCATCTAGTTTAATTCTACATCTCAAGTTTATACATTTTTGAAAAAAAAAAAATGTTTTTTTTTTGGCGAAAAAAGCATAAGGGGGAACCCTTACCAATTTTCAAATGACATTCCCAGACTTCGAATTGCCACAACTTTGTCAAATCTAAACCGATTGTCAATATCGAAGCCGTTCTGATCATAATTTGGCATCTAGTTTAATTCTACATCTCAAGTTTATTAATTTTTGAAAAAAAAAATTGTGTATTTTTTGCGAAAAAAGCATAAGGGGGAACCCTCACCAATTTTGAAATGCCATCCCCAGACTTCTAATTGCCGCAACTTTGCCAAATCTCAGCCGATTTTCAATATCGAAGCCATTTTGATCATAATTTGGCATCTAGATTAATTCTACATCTCAAGTTTATTAATTTTTGCAAAAAAATAATTGTGTATTTTTTGCGAAAAAATCATAAGGGGGAACCCTTACAAATTTTGAAATTACAATCCCAGACTTCGAATTGCCGCAACTTTGCCAAATCTCAGCCGATTTTCAATATCGAAGCCATTTTGATCATAATTTGGCATCTAGTTTAATTCTTCATTTCAAGTTTATTAATTTTTAAAAAAAAATAATTGTGTATTTTTTGCGAAAAAATCATAAGGGGGAACCCTTACCAATTTTGAAATTACATTCCCAGACTTCGAATTGCCACAACTTTGCCAAATCTAAGCCGATTTTCAATATCGAAGCCATTTTGATCATAATTTGGCATCTAGTTTAATCCTTCATCTCAAGTTTATACATTTTTGAAAAAAAAAATATTTTTTTTTGGCGAAAAAAGCATAAGGGGGAACCCTTACCAATTTTCAAATGACATTCCCAGACTTCGAATTGCCACAACTTTATCAAATCTAAACCGATTGTCAATATCGAGGCCATTTTGATCATAATTTGGCATCTAGTTTAATTCTATATCTCAAGTTTATTAATTTTTGAAAAAAAAATTGTGTATTTTTTGCGAAAAAAGCATAAGGGGGAACCCTCACCAATTTTGAAATGCCATCCCCAGACTTCTAATTGCCGCAACTTTGCCAAATCTCAGCCGATTTTCAATATCGAAGCCATTTTGATCATAATTTGGCATCTAGTTTAATTCTTCATTTCAAGTTTATTAATTTTTAAAAAAAAATAATTGTGTATTTTTTGCGAAAAAATCATAAGGGGGAACCCTTACCAATTTTGAAATTACATTCCCAGACTTCGAATTGCCACAAGTTTGCCAAATCTAAGCCGATTTTCAATATCGAAGCCATTTTGATCATAATTTGGCATCTAGTTTAATTCTTCATTTCAAGTTTATTAATTTTAAAAAAAAAAAATTGTGTATTTTTTGCGAAAAAATCATAAGGGGGAACCCTTACAAATTTTTAAATTACAATCCCAGACTTCGAATTGCCACAACTTTGCCAAATCTAAGCCGATTTTCAATATCGAAGCCATTTCGATCATAATTTGGCATCTAGTTTAATTCTACATCTCAAGTTTATTAATTTTTGCAAATAAAAAATGGTGTATTTTTTGCGCAAAAATCATAAGGGGGAACCCTTACAAATTTTGAAATTACATTCCCAGACTTCGAATTGCCACAACTTTGCCAAATCTAAGCCGATTTTTAATATCGAAGCCATTCTGATCATAGTTTGGCATCTAGTTTAATTCTACATCTCAAGTTTATTAATTTTTGAAAAAAAAATTGTGTATATTTTGCGAAAAAAGCATAAGGGGGAACCCTCACCAGTTTTGAAATGCCAGCCCCAGACTTCGAATTGCCGCAACTTTGCCAAATCTCAGCCGATTTTCAATATCGAAGCCATTTTGATCATAATTTGGCATCTAGTTTAATTCTACATCTCAAGTTTATTAATTCTGGCAAAAAAATAATTGTGTATTTTTTGCGAAAAAATCATAAGGGGGAACCCTTACCAATTTTGAAATTACATTCCCAGACTTCGAATTGCCACAACTTTGCCAAATCTAAGCCGATTTTCAATATCGAAGCCATTTTGATCATAATTTGGCATCTAGTTTAATCCTTTATCTCAAGTTTATACATTTTTGAAAAAAAAAATATATTTTTTTTGGCGAAAAAAAGCATAAGGGGGAACCCTTACCAATTTTCAAATGACATTCCCAGACTTCGAATTGCCACAACTTTATCAAATATAAACCGATTGTCAATATCGAGGCCACTTTGATCATAATTTGGCATCTAGTTTAATTCTATATCTCAAGTTTATTAATTTTTGAAAAAAAAAATTGTGTATTTTTTGCGAAAAAAGCATAAGGGGGAACCCTCACCAATTTTGAAATGCCATCCCCAGACTTCTAATTGCCGCAACTTTGCCAAATCTCAGCCGATTTTCAATATCGAAGCCATTTTAATCATAATTTGGCATCTAGTTTAATTCTACATCTCAAGTTTATTAATTTTTGCAAAAAAATAATTGTGGTTTTTTTGCGAAAAAATCATAAGGGGGAACCCTTACCAATTTTGAAATTACATTCCCAGACTTCGAATTGCCACAACTTTGCCAAATCTAAGCCGATTTTCAATATCGAAGCCATTTTGATCATAATTTGGCATCTAGTTTAATCCTTCATCTCAAGTTTATACATTTTTGAAAAAAAAATATATTTTTTTTGGCGAAAAAAGCATAAGGCGGAACCCTTACCAATTTTCAAATGACATTCCCAGACTTCGAATTGCCACAACTTTATCAAATATAAACCGATTGTCAATATCGAGGCCACTTTGATCATAATTTGGCATCTAGTTTAATTCTATATCTCAAGTTTATTAATTTTTGAAAAAAAAAATTGTGTATTTTTTGCGAAAAAAGCATAAGGGGGAACCCTCACCAATTTTGAAATGCCATCCCCAGACTTCTAATTGCCGCAACTTTGCCAAATCTCAGCCGATTTTCAATATCGAAGCCATTTTAATCATAATTTGGCATCTAGTTTAATTCTTCATTTCAAGTTTATTAATTTAAAAAAAAAAAAATTGTGTATTTTTTGCGAAAAAATCATAAGGGGGAACCCTTACAAATTTTTAAATTTCAATCCCAGACTTCGAATTGCCACAACTTTGCCAAATCTAAGCCGATTTTCAATATCGAAGCCATTTCGATCATAATTTGGCATCTAGTTTAATTCTACATCTCAAGTTTATTAATTTCTGCAAATAAATAATTGTGTATTTTTTGCGAAAAAATCATAAGGGGGAACCCTTACAAATTTTGAAATTACATTCCCAGACTTCGAATTGCCACAACTTTGCCAAATCTCAGCCGATTTTTAATATCGAAGCCATTCTGATCATAGTTTGGCATCTAGTTTAATTCTACATCTCAAGTTTATTAATTTTTGAAAAAAAATAATTGTGTATTTTTTGCGAAAAAATCATAAGGGGGAACCCTTACCAATTTAGAAATAACATTCCCAGACTTCGAATTGCCGCAACTTTGCCAAATCTAAGCCGATTTTCAATATCGAAGCCATTTTGATCATAATTTGGCATCTAGTTTAATTCTACATTTCAAGTTTATTAATTTTTTAAAAAAAATAATTGTGTATTTTTTGCTAAAAAATCATAAGGGGGAACCCTTACCAATTTTGAAATTACATTCCCAGACTTCGAATTGCCACAAATTTGCCAAATCTAAGCCGATTTTCAATATCGAAGCCATTTTGATCATATTTTGGCATCTAGTTTAATCCTTCATCTCAAGTTTATACATTTTTGAAAAAAAAATATATTTTTTTTTGCGAAAAAAGCATAAGGCGGAACCCTTACCAATTTTCAAATGACATTCCCAGACTTCGAATTGCCACAACTTTATCAAATATAAACCGATTGTCAATATCGAGGCCATTTTGATCATAATTTGGCATCTAGTTTAATTCTATATCTCAAGTTTATTAATTTTTGAAAAAAAAAATTGTGTATTTTTTGCGAAAAAAGCATAAGGGGGAACCCTCACCAATTTTGAAATGCCATCCCCAGACTTCTAATTGCCGCAACTTTGCCAAATCTCAGCCGATTTTCAATATCGAAGCCATTTTGATCATAATTTGGCATCTAGTTTAATTCTAAATCTCAAGTTTATTAATTTTTGAAAAAAAAATATATTTTTTTTTGGCGAAAAAAGCATAAGGCGGAACCCTTACCAATTTTCAAATGACATTCCCAGACTTCGAATTGCCACAACTTTATCAAATATAAACCGATTGTCAATATCGAGGCCATTTTGATCATAATTTGGCATCTAGTTTAATTCTACATCTCAATTTTATTAATTTTTAAAAAAAAAATTGTGTATTTTTTGCGAAAAAAGCATAAGGGGGAACCCTCACCAATTTTGAAATTACATTCCCAGACTTCGAATTGCCACAACTTTGCCAAATCTAAGCCGATTTTCAATATCGAAGCCATTTTGATCATAATTTGGCATCTAGATTAATTCTATATCTCAAGTTTATTAATTTTTAAAAAAAAATAATTGTGTATTTTTTGCGAAAAAATCATAAGGGGGAACCCTTACAAATTTTGAAATTACAATCCCAGACTTCTAATTGCCGCAACTTTGCCAAATCTCAGCCGATTTTCAATATCGAAGCCATTTTGATCATAATTTGGCATCTAGTTTAATTCTAAATCTCAAGTTTATTAATTTTTGAAAAAAAAATATATTTTTTTTTGGCGAAAAAAGCATAAGGCGGAACCCTTACCAATTTTCAAATGACATTCCCAGACTTCGAATTGCCACAACTTTATCAAATATAAACCGATTGTCAATATCGAGGCCATTTTGATCATAATTTGGCATCTAGTTTAATTCTACATCTCAATTTTATTAATTTTTAAAAAAAAAATTGTGTATTTTTTGCGAAAAAAGCATAAGGGGGAACCCTCACCAATTTTGAAATGCCATCCCCAGACTTCTAATTGCCGCAACTTTGCCAAATCTCAGCCGATTTTCAATATCGAAGCCATTTTGATCATAATTTGGCATCTAGTTTAATTCTAAATCTCAAGTTTATTAATTTTTGCAAAAAAAAAATTATGTATTTTTTGCGAAAAAATCATAAGGGGGAACCCTTACCAATTTTTAAATTACAATCCCAGACTTCGAATTGCCACAACTTTGCCAAATCTAAGCCGATTTTCAATATCGAAGCCATTTTGATCATAATTTGGCATCTAGTTTAATTCTTCATTTCAAGTTTATTAATTTTTAAAAAAAAATAATTGTGTATTTTTTGCGAAAAAATCATAAGGGGGAACCCTCACCAATTTTGAAATTACATTCCCAGACTTCGAATTGCCACAACTTTGCCAAATCTCAGCCGATTTTCAATATCGAAGCCATTTTGATCATAATTTGGCATCTAGTTTAATTCTTCATTTCAAGTTTATTAATTTTTAAAAAAAAATAATTGTGTATTTGTTGCGAAAAAATCATAAGGGGGAACCCTTACAAATTTTTAAATTACAATCCCAGACTTCGAATTGCCACAACTTTGCCAAATCTAAGCCGATTTTCAATATCGAAGCCATTTCGATCATAATTTGGCATCTAGTTTAATTCTACATCTCAAGTTTATTAATTTTTGCAAATAAATAATTGTGTATATTTTGCGAAAAAATCATAAGGGGGAACCCTTACAAATTTTGAAATTACATTCCCAGACTTCGAATTGCCACAACTTTGGCAAATCTAAGCCGATTTTTAATATCGAAGCCATTCTGATCATAGTTTGGCATCTAGTTTAATTCTACATCTCAAGTTTATTAATTTTTGAAAAAAAATTGTGTATATTTTGCGAAAAAAGCATAAGGGGGAACCCTCACCAGTTTTGAAATGCCATCCCCAGACTTCGAATTGCCGCAACTTTGCCAAATCTCAGCCGAGTTTCAATATCGAAGCCATTTTGATCATAATTTGGCATCTAGTTTAATTCTACATCTCAAGTTTATTAATTTTTTAAAAAAAATAATTGTGTATTTTTTGCGAAAAAATCATAAGGGGGAACCCTTACCAATTTTGAAATTACATTCCCAGACTTCGAATTGCCACAACTTTGCCAAATCTAAGCCGATTTTCAATATCGAAGCCATTTTGATCATAATTTGGCATCTAGTTTAATCCTTCATCTCAAGTTTATACATTTTTGAAAAAAAAATATATTTTTTTTTGGCGAAAAAGCATAAGGCGGAACCCTTACCAATTTTCAAATGACATTCCCAGACTTCGAATTGCCACAACTTTATCAAATATAAACCGATTGTCAATATCGAGGCCATTTTGATCATAATTTGGCATCTAGTTTAATTCTACATCTCAAGTTTATTAATTTTTGAAAAAAAAATTGTGTATTTTTTGCGAAAAAAGCATAAGGGGGAACCCTCACCAATTTTGAAATGCCATCCCCAGACTTCTAATTGCCGCAACTTTGCCAAATCTCAGCCGATTTTCAATATCGAAGCCATTTTGATCATAATTTGGCATCTAGTTTAATTCTACATCTCAAGTTTATTAATTTTAGCAAAAAAATAATTGTGTATTTTTTGCGAAAAAATCATAAGGGGGAACCCTTACAAATTTTGAAATTACAATCCCAGACTTCGAATTGCCACAACTTTGCCAAATCTAAGCCGATTTTCAATATCGAAGCCATTTTGATCATAATTTGGCATCTAGTTTAATTCTTCATTTCAAGTTTATTAATTTTTAAAAAAAAATAATTGTGTATTTTTTGCGAAAAAATCATAAGGGGGAACCCTTACCAATTTTGAAATTACATTCCCAGACTTCGAATTGCCGCAACTTTGCCAAATCTCAGCCGAGTTTCAATATCGAAGCCATTTTGATCATATTTTGGCATCTAGTTTAATTCTACATCTCAAGTTTATTAATTTTTTAAAAAAATAATTGTGTATTTTTTGCGAAAAAATCATAAGGGGGAACCCTTACCAATTTTGAAATTACATTCCCAGACTTCGAATTGCCACAACTTTGCCAAATCTAAGCCGATTTTCAATATCGAAGCCATTTTGATCATAATTTGGCATCTTGTTTAATCCTTCATCTCAAGTTTATACATTTTTGAAAAAAAATATATTTTTTTTTGGCGAAAAAGCATAAGGCGGAACCCTTACCAATTTTCAAATGACATTCCCAGACTTCGAATTGCCACAACTTTATCAAATATAAGCCGATTGTCAATATCGAGGCCATATTGATCATAATTTGGCATCTAGTTTAATTCTACATCTCAAGTTTATTAATTTTTGAAAAAAAAAATTGTGTATTTTTTGCGAAAAAAGCATAAGGGGGAACCCTCACCAATTTTGAAATGCCATCCCCAGACTTCTAATTGCCGCAACTTTGCCAAATCTCAGCCGATTTTCAATATTGAAGCCATTTTGATCATAATTTGGCATCTAGTTTAATTCTACATCTCAAGTTTATTAATTTTAGCAAAAAAATAATTGTGTATTTTTTGCGAAAAAATCATAAGGGGGAACCCTTACAAATTTTGAAATTACAATCCCAGACTTCGAATTGCCACAACTTTGCCAAATCTAAGCCGATTTTCAATATCGAAGCCATTTTGATCATAATTTGGCATCTAGTTTAATTCTTCATTTCAAGTTTATTAATTTTTTAAAAAAAATAATTGTGTATTTTTTGCGAAAAAATCATAAGGGGGAACCCTTACCAATTTTGAAATTACATTCCCAGACTTCGAATTGCCACAACTTTGCCAAATCTAAGCCGATTTTCAATATCGAAGCCATTTTGATCATAATTTGGCATCTAGTTTATTTCTACATTTCAAGTTTATTAATTTTTTAAAAAAAAAATTGTGTATATTTTGCGAAAAAATCATAAGGGTGAACCCTTACCAATTTTGAAATTACATTCCCAGACTTCGAATTGCCACAACTTTGCCAAATCTAAGCCGATTTTCAATATCGAAGCCATTTTGATCATAATTTGGCATCTAGTTTAATCCTACATCTCAAGTTTATACATCTTTGAAAAAAAAAAATTTTTTTTATTTGGCGAAAAAAGCATAAGGGGGAACCCTTACCAATTTTCAAATGACATTCCCAGACTTCGAATTGCCACAACTTTATCAAATCTAAACCGATTGTCAATATCGAGGCCATTTTGATCATAATTTGGCATCTAGTTTAATTCTTCATTTCAAATTTATTAATTTTTAAAAAAAATAATTGTGTATTTTTTGCGTAAAAATCATAACCCTTACCAATTTTGAAATTACATTCCCAGACTTCGAATTGCCACAACTTTGCCAAATCTAAGCCGATTTTCAATATCGAAGCCATTTTGATCATAATTTGGCATCTAGTTTAATTCTTCATTTCAAGTTTATTAATTTTTAAAAAAAAATTGTGTATTTTTTGCGAAAAAAGCATAAGGGGGAACCCTCACCAATTTTGAAATTACATTCCCAGACTTCGAATTGCCACAACTTTGCCAAATCTAAGCCGATTTTCAATATCGAAGCCATTTTGATCATAATTTGGCATCTAGATTAATTCTATATCTCAAGTTTATTAATTTTTAAAAAAAATAATTGTGTATTTTTTGCGAAAAAATTATAAGGGGGAACCCTTACAAATTTTGAAATTACATTCCCAGACTTCGAATTGCCACAACTTTGCCAAATCTAAGCCGATTTTTAATATCGAAGCCATTCTGATCATAGTTTGGCATCTAGTTTAATTCTAAATCTCAAGTTTATTAATTTTTGAAAAAAAAATATATTTTTTTTGGCGAAAAAAGCATAAGGCGGAACCCTTACCAATTTTCAAATGACATTCCCAGACTTCGAATTGCCACAACTTTATCAAATATAAACCGATTGTCAATATCGAGGCCATTTTGATCATAATTTGGCATCTAGTTTAATTCTACATCTCAATTTTATTAATTTTTAAAAAAAAATTGTGTATTTTTTGCGAAAAAAGCATAAGGGGGAACCCTCACCAATTTTGAAATGCCATCCCCAGACTTCTAATTGCCGCAACTTTGCCAAATCTCAGCCGATTTTCAATATCGAAGCCATTTTGATCATAATTTGGCATCTAGTTTAATTCTAAATCTCAAGTTTATTAATTTTTGCAAAAAAAAAATTGTGTATTTTTTGCGAAAAAATCATAAGGGGGAACCCTTACCAATTTTTAAATTACAATCCCAGACTTCGAATTGCCACAACTTTGCCAAATCTAAGCCGATTTTCAATATCGAAGCCATTTTGATCATAATTTGGCATCTAGTTTAATTCTTCATTTCAAGTTTATTAATTTTTAAAAAAAAATAATTGTGTATTTTTTGCGAAAAAATCATAAGGGGGAACCCTCACCAATTTTGAAATTACATTCCCAGACTTCGAATTGCCACAACTTTGCCAAATCTCAGCCGATTTTCAATATCGAAGCCATTTTGATCATAATTTGGCATCTAGTTTAATTCTAAATCTCAAGTTTATTAATTTTTTAAAAAAAATAATTGTGTATTTTTTGCGAAAAAATCATAAGGGGGAACCCTTACCAATTTTGAAATTACATTCCCAGACTTCGAATTGCCACAACTTTGCCAAATCTAAGCCGATTGTCAATATCGAGGCCATATTGATCATAATTTGGCATCTAGTTTAATTCTACATCTCAAGTTTATTAATTTTTGAAAAAAAAAATTGTGTATTTTTTGCGAAAAAAGCATAAGGGGGAACCCTCACCAATTTTGAAATGCCATCCCCAGACTTCTAATTGCCGCAACTTTGCCAAATCTCAGCCGATTTTCAATATCGAAGCCATTTTGATCATAATTTGGCATCTAGTTTAATTCTTCATTTCAAGTTTATTAATTTTTAAAAAAAATAATTGTGTATTTTTTGCGAAAAAATCATAAGGGGGAACCCTTACCAATTTTGAAATTACATTCCCAGACTTCGAATTGCCACAACTTTGCCAAATCTCAGCCGAGTTTCAATATCGAAGCCATTTTGATCATATTTTGGCATCTAGTTTAATTCTACATCTCAAGTTTATTAATTTTTTAAAAAAATAATTGTGTATTTTTTGCGAAAAAATCATAAGGGGAACCCTTACCAATTTTGAAATTACATTCCCAGACTTCGAATTGCCACAACTTTGCCAAATCTAAGCCGATTTTCAATATCGAAGCCATTTTGATCATAATTTGGCATCTTGTTTAATCCTTCATCTCAAGTTTATACATTTTTGAAAAAAAAATATATTTTTTTGGCGAAAAAGCATAAGGCGGAACCCTTACCAATTTTCAAATGACATTCCCAGACTTCGAATTGCCACAACTTTATCAAATATAAGCCGATTGTCAATATCGAGGCCATATTGATCATAATTTGGCATCTAGTTTAATTCTACATCTCAAGTTTATTAATTTTTGAAAAAAAAAATTGTGTATTTTTTGCGAAAAAAGCATAAGGGGGAACCCTCACCAATTTTGAAATGCCATCCCCAGACTTCTAATTGCCGCAACTTTGCCAAATCTCAGCCGATTTTCAATATTGAAGCCATTTTGATCATAATTTGGCATCTAGTTTAATTCTACATCTCAAGTTTATTAATTTTAGCAAAAAAATAATTGTGTATTTTTTGCGAAAAAATCATAAGGGGGAACCCTTACAAATTTTGAAATTACAATCCCAGACTTCGAATTGCCACAACTTTGCCAAATCTAAGCCGATTTTCAATATCGAAGCCATTTTGATCATAATTTGGCATCTAGTTTAATTCTTCATTTCAAGTTTATTAATTTTTAAAAAAAATAATTGTGTATTTTTTGCGAAAAAATCATAAGGGGGAACCCTTACCAATTTTGAAATTACATTCCCAGACTTCGAATTGCCACAACTTTGCCAAATCTAAGCCGATTTTCAATATCGAAGCCATTTTGATCATAATTTGGCATCTAGTTTAATTCTACATCTCAAGTTTATTAATTTTTGCAAATAAATAATTGTGTATTTTTTGCGAAAAAAATCATAAGGGGGAACCCTTACAAATTTTGAAATTACAATCCCAGACTTCGAATTGCCACAACTTTGCCAAATCTAAGCCGATTTTTAATATCGAAGCCATTCTGATCATAGTTTGGCATCTAGTTTAATTCTACATCTCAAGTTTATTAATTTTTGAAAAAAAAATTGTGTATATTTTGCGAAAAAAGCATAAGGGGGAACCCTCACCAGTTTTGAAATGCCATCCCCAGACTTCGAATTGCCACAACTTTGTCAAATCTAAACCGATTGTCAATATCGAAGCCGTTCTGATCATAATTTGGCATCTAGTTTAATTCTACATCTCAAGTTTATTAATTTTTGAAAAAAAAAATTGTTTATTTTTTGCGAAAAAATCATAAGGGGGAACCCTTACAAATTTTGAAATTACAATCCCAGACTTCGAATTGCCACAACTTTGCCAAATCTAAGCCGATTTTCAATATCGAAGCCATTTTGATCATAATTTGGCATCTAGTTTAATTCTACATTTCAAGTTTATTAATTTTTTTAAAAAAAATTATTGGTGTATTTTTTGCGAAAAAATCATAAGGGGGAACCCTTACCAATTTTGAAATTACATTCCCAGACTTCGAATTGCCACAACTTTGCCAAATCTAAGCCGATTTTCAATATCGAAGCCATTTTGATCATAATTTGGCATCTAGTTTAATCCTACATCTCAAGTTTATAAATTTTTGAAAAAAAAAAAATTTTTTATTTGGCGAAAAAAGCATAAGGGGGAACCCTTACCAATTTTCAAATGACATTCCCAGACTTCGAATTGCCACAACTTTATCAAATCTAAACCGATTGTCAATATCGAGGCCATTTTGATCATAATTTGGCATCTAGTTTAATTCTTCATTTCAAGTTTATTAATTTTTAAAAAAAATAATTGTGTATTTTTTGCGAAAAAATCATAAGGGGGAACCCTTACCAATTTTGAAATTACATTCCCAGACTTCGAATTGCCACAACTTTGCCAAATCTAAGCCGATTTTCAATATCGAAGCCATTTTGATCATAATTTGGCATCTAGTTTAATTCTTCATTTCAAGTTTATTAATTTTTAAAAAAAAATAATTGTGTATTTTTTGCGAAAAAATCATAAGGGGGAACCCTTACCAATTTTGAAATTACATTTCCAGACTTCGAATTGCCACAACTTTGTCAAATCTAAACCGATTGTCAATATCGAAGCCGTTCTGATCATAATTTGGCATCTAGTTTAATTCTACATCTCAAGTTTATTAATTTTTGAAAAAAAAAATTGTGTATTTTTTGCGAAAAAATCATAAGGGGGAACCCTTACAAATTTTGAAATTACAATCCCAGACTTCGAATTGCCACAACTTTGCCAAATCTAAGCCGATTTTCAATATCGAAGCCATTTTGATCATAATTTGGCATCTAGTTTAATTCTACATTTCAAGTTTATTAATTTTTTTAAAAAAATTAATGGTGTATTTTTTGCGAAAAAATCATAAGGGGGAACCCTTACCAATTTTGAAATTACATTCCCAGACTTCGAATTGCCACAACTTTGCCAAATCTAAGCCGATTTTCAATATCGAAGCCATTTTGATCATAATTTGGCATCTAGTTTAATCCTACATCTCAAGTTTATACATTTTTGAAAAAAAAAAAAATTTTTATTTGGCGAAAAAAGCATAAGGGGGAACCCTTACCAATTTTCAAATGACATTCCCAGACTTCGAATTGCCACAACTTTATCAAATCTAAACCGATTGTCAATATCGAGGCCATTTTGATCATAATTTGGCATCTAGTTTAATTCTTCATTTCAAGTTTATTAATTTTTAAAAAAAATAATTGTGTATTTTTTGCGAAAAAATCATAAGGGGGAACCCTTACCAATTTTGAAATTACATTCCCAGACTTCGAATTGCCACAACTTTGCCAAATCTAAGCCGATTTTCAATATCGAAGCCATTTTGATCATAATTTGGCATCTAGTTTAATTCTACATTTCAAGTTTATACATCTTTGAAAAAAAAAAATATTTTTTATTTGGCGAAAAAAGCATAAGGGGGAACCCTTACCAATTTTCAAATGACATTCCCAGACTTCGAATTGCCACAACTTTATCAAATCTAAACCGATTGTCAATATCGAGGCCATTTTGATCATAATTTGGCATCTAGTTTAATTCTTCATTTCAAATTTATTAATTTTTAAAAAAAAATAATTGTGTATTTTTTGCGTAAAAATCATAACCCTACCAATTTTGAAATTACATTCCCAGACTTCGAATTGCCACAACTTTGCCAAATCTAAGCCGATTTTTAATATCGAAGCCATTTTGATCATAATTTGGCATCTAGTTTAATTCTTCATTTCAAGTTTATTAATTTTTAAAAAAAAATAATTGTGTATTTTTTGCGAAAAAAATCATAAGGGGGAACCCTTACAAATTTTGAAATTACAATCCCAGACTTCGAATTGCCACAACTTTGCCAAATCTAAGCCGATTTTCAATATCGAAGCCATTTCGATCATAATTTGGCATCTAGTTTAATTCTACATCTCAAGTTTATTAATTTTTGCAAATAAATAATTGTGTATTTTTTGCGAAAAAATCATAAGGGGGAACCCTTACAAATTTTGAAATTACAATCCCAGACTTCGAATTGCCACAACTTTGCCAAATCTAAGCCGATTTTTAATATCGAAGCCATTCTGATCATAGTTTGGCATCTAGTTTAATTCTACATCTCAAGTTTATTAATTTTTGAAAAAAAAATTGTGTATATTTGGCGAAAAAAGCATAAGGGGGAACCCTTACCAATTTTCAAATGACATTCCCAGACTTCGAATTGCCACAACTTTATCAAATCTAAACCGATTGTCAATATCGAGGCCATTTTGATCATAATTTGGCATCTAGTTTAATTCTATATCTCAAGTTTATTAATTTTTGAAAAAAAAATTGTGTATTTTTTGCGAAAAAAGCATAAGGGGGAACCCTCACCAATTTTGAAATGCCATCCCCAGACTTCTAATTGCCGCAACTTTGCCAAATCTCAGCCGATTTTCAATATCGAAGCCATTTTGATCATTATTTTGCATCTAGTTTAATTCTTCATTTCAAGTTTATTAATTTTTAAAAAAAATAATTGTGTATTTTTTGCGAAAAAATCATAAGGGGAACCCTTACCAATTTTGAAATTACATTCCCAGACTTCGAATTGCCACAACTTTGCCAAATCTAAGCCGATTTTCAATATCGAAGCCATTTTGATCATAATTTGGCATCTAGTTTAATTCTTCATTTCAAGTTTATTAATTTTTATAAAAAAATAATTGTGTATTTTTTGCGAAAAAATCATAAGGGGGAACCCTTACCAATTTTGAAATTACATTCCCAGACTTCGAATTGCCACAACTTTGCCAAATCTAAGCCGATTTTCAATATCGAAGCCATTTTGATCATAATTTGGCATCTAGTTTAATTCTACATTTCAAGTTTATACATCTTTGAAAAAAAAAAATATTTTTTATTTGGCGAAAAAAGCATAAGGGGGAACCCTTACCAATTTTCAAATGACATTCCCAGACTTCGAATTGCCACAACTTTATCAAATCTAAACCGATTGTCAATATCGAGGCCATTTTGATCATAATTTGGCATCTAGTTTAATTCTTCATTTCAAATTTATTAATTTTTAAAAAAAATAATTGTGTATTTTTTGCGTAAAAATCATAACCCTTACCAATTTTGAAATTACATTCCCAGACTTCGAATTGCCACAACTTTGCCAAATCTAAGCCGATTTTCAATATCGAAGCCATTTTGATCATAATTTGGCATCTAGTTTAATTCTTCATTTCAAGTTTATTAATTTTTAAAAAAAATAATTGTGTATTTTTTGCGAAAAAATCATAAGGGGGAACCCTTACAAATTTTGAAATTACAATCCCAGACTTCGAATTGCCACAACTTTGCCAAATCTAAGCCGATTTTCAATATCGAAGCCATTTCGATCATAATTTGGCATCTAGTTTAATTCTACATCTCAAGTTTATTAATTTTTGCAAATAAATAATTGTGTATTTTTTGCGAAAAAAATCATAAGGGGGAACCCTTACAAATTTTGAAATTACAATCCCAGACTTCGAATTGCCACAACTTTGCCAAATCTAAGCCGATTTTTAATATCGAAGCCATTCTGATCATAGTTTGGCATCTAGTTTAATTCTACATCTCAAGTTTATTAATTTTTGAAAAAAAAATTGTGTATATTTTGCGAAAAAAGCATAAGGGGGAACCCTTACAAATTTTGAAATTACAATCCCAGACTTCGAATTGCCACAACTTTGCCAAATCTAAGCCGATTTTCAATATCGAAGCCATTTTGATCATAATTTTGCATCTAGTTTAATTCTACAGTTCAAGTTTATTAATTTTTTTAAAAAAAATTTAATGGTGTATTTTTTGCGAAAAAATCATAAGGGGGAACCCTTACCAATTTTGAAATTACATTCCCAGACTTCGAATTGCCACAACTTTGCCAAATCTAAGCCGATTTTCAATATCGAAGCCATTTTGATCATAATTTGGCATCTAGTTTAATCCTACATCTCAAGTTTATACATTTTTGAAAAAAAAAAAATTTTTTATTTGGCGAAAAAAGCATAAGGGGGAACCCTTACCAATTTTCAAATGACATTCCCAGACTTCGAATTGCCACAACTTTATCAAATCTAAACCGATTGTCAATATCGAAGCCATTTTGATCATAATTTGGCATCTAGTTTAATTCTATATCTCAAGTTTATTAATTTTTGAAAAAAAAATTGTGTATTTTTTGCGAAAAAAGCATAAGGGGGAACCCTCACCAATTTTGAAATGCCATCCCCAGACTTCTAATTGCCGCAACTTTGCCAAATCTCAGCCGATTTTCAATATCGAAGCCATTTTGATCATTATTTTGCATCTAGTTTAATTCTTCATTTCAAGTTTATTAATTTTTAAAAAAAAATAATAGTGTATTTTTTGCGAAAAAATCATAAGGGGAACCCTTACCAATTTTGAAATTACATTCCCAGACTTCGAATTGCCACAACTTTGCCAAATCTAAGCCGATTTTCAATATCGAAGCCATTTTGATCATAATTTGGCATCTAGTTTAATTCTTCATTTCAAGTTTATTAATTTTTAAAAAAAAATAATTGTGTATTTTTTGCGAAAAAATCATAAGGGGGAACCCTTACCAATTTTGAAATTACATTCCCAGACTTCGAATTGCCACAACTTTGCCAAATCTAAGCCGATTTTCAATATCGAAGCCATTTTGATCATAATTTGGCATCTAGTTTAATTCTACATTTCAAGTTTATACATCTTTGAAAAAAAAAATATTTTTTATTTGGCGAAAAAAGCATAAGGGGGAACCCTTACCAATTTTCAAATGACATTCCCAGACTTCGAATTGCCACAACTTTATCAAATCTAAACCGATTGTCAATATCGAGGCCATTTTGATCATAATTTGGCATCTAGTTTAATTCTTCATTTCAAATTTATTAATTTTTAAAAAAAAATAATTGTGTATTTTTTGCGTAAAAATCATAACCCTTACCAATTTTGAAATTACATTCCCAGACTTCGAATTGCCACAACTTTGCCAAATCTAAGCCGATTTTCAATATCGAAGCCATTTTGATCATAATTTGGCATCTAGTTTAATTCTTCATTTCAAGTTTATTAATTTTTAAAAAAAATAATTGTGTATTTTTTGCGAAAAAATCATAAGGGGGAACCCTTACAAATTTTGAAATTACAATCCCAGACTTCGAATTGCCACAACTTTGCCAAATCTAAGCCGATTTTCAATATCGAAGCCATTTCGATCATAATTTGGCATCTAGTTTAATTCTACATCTCAAGTTTATTAATTTTTGCAAATAAATAATTGTGTATTTTTTGCGAAAAAATCATAAGGGGGAACCCTTACAAATTTTGAAATTACAATCCCAGACTTCGAATTGCCACAACTTTGCCAAATCTAAGCCGATTTTTAATATCGAAGCCATTCTGATCATAGTTTGGCATCTAGTTTAATTCTACATCTCAAGTTTATTAATTTTTGAAAAAAAAATTGTGTATATTTTGCGAAAAAAGCATAAGGGGGAACCCTTACAAATTTTGAAATTACAATCCCAGACTTCGAATTGCCACAACTTTGCCAAATCTAAGCCGATTTTCAATATCGAAGCCATTTTGATCATAATTTGGCATCTAGTTTAATTCTACAGTTCAAGTTTATTAATTTTTTTAAAAAAAATTAATGGTGTATTTTTTGCGAAAAAATCATAAGGGGGAACCCTTACCAATTTTGAAATTACATTCCCAGACTTCGAATTGCCACAACTTTGCCAAATCTAAGCCGATTTTCAATATCGAAGCCATTTTGATCATAATTTGGCATCTAGTTTAATCCTACATCTCAAGTTTATACATTTTTGAAAAAAAAAAAATTTTTTATTTGGCGAAAAAAGCATAAGGGGGAACCCTTACCAATTTTCAAATGACATTCCCAGACTTCGAATTGCCACAACTTTATCAAATCTAAACCGATTGTCAATATCGAGGCCATTTTGATCATAATTTGGCATCTAGTTTAATTCTACATCTCAAGTTTATTAATTTTTGAAAAAAAAAATTGTGTATTTTTTGCGAAAAAAGCATAAGGGGGAACCCTCACCAATTTTGAAATGCCATCCCCAGACTTCTAATTGCCGCAACTTTGCCAAATCTCAGCCGATTTTCAATATCGAAGCCATTTTGATCATTATTTTGCATCTAGTTTAATTCTTCATTTCAAGTTTATTAATTTTTAAAAAAATAATTGTGTATTTTTTGCGAAAAAATCATAAGGGGAACCCTTACCAATTTTGAAATTACATTCCCAGACTTCGAATTGCCACAACTTTGCCAAATCTAAGCCGATTTTCAATATCGAAGCCATTTTGATCATAATTTGGCATCTAGTTTAATTCTTCATTTCAAGTTTATTAATTTTTAAAAAAAAATAATTGTGTATTTTTTGCGAAAAAATCATAAGGGGGAACCCTTACAAATTTTGAAATTACAATCCCAGACTTCGAATTGCCACAACTTTGCCAAATCTAAGCCGATTTTCAATATCGAAGCCATTTTGATCATAATTTAACATCTAGTTTAATCCTTCATCTCAAGTTTATACATTTTTGAAAAAAAAATAATTGTGTATTTTTTGCGAAAAAATCATAAGGGGGAACCCTTACCAATTTTCAAATGACATTCCCAGACTTCGAATTGCCACAACTTTATCAAATCTAAACCGATTGTCAATATCGAGGCCATTTTGATCATAATTTGGCATCTAGTTTAATTCTATATCTCAAGTTTATTAATTTTTGAAAAAAAAATTGTGTATTTTTTGCGAAAAAAGCATAAGGGGGAACCCTCACCAATTTTGAAATGCCATCCCCAGACTTCTAATTGCCGCAACTTTGCCAAATCTCAGCCGATTTTCAATATCGAAGCCATTTTGATCATAATTTGGCATCTAGTTTAATTCTACATCTCAAGTTTATACATTTTTGAAAAAAAAAATGTTTATTTTTTTTGGCGAAAAAAAAGCATAAGGGGGAACCCTTACCAATTTTCAAATGACATTCCCAGACTTCGAATTGCCACAACTTTGCCAAATCTAAGCCGATTTTTAATATCGAAGCCATTCTGATCATAGTTTGGCATCTAGTTTAATTCTACATCTCAAGTTTATTAATTTTTGAAAAAAAAATTGTGTATATTTTGCGAAAAAAAGCATAAGGGGGAACCCTCACCAGTTTTGAAATGCCATCCCCAGACTTCGAATTGCCGCAACTTTATCAAATATAAACCGATTTTCAATATCGAAGCCATTTTGATCATTATTTGGCATCTAGTTTAATTCTACATCTCAAGTTTATAAATTCTTGCAAAAAAATAATTGTGTATTTTTTGCGAAAAAATCATAAGGGGGAACCCTTACCAATTTTGAAATTACATTCCCAGACTTCGAATTGCCACAACTTTGCCAAATCTAAGCCGATTTTCAATATCGAAGCCATTTTGATCATAATTTAACATCTAGTTTAATCCTTCATCTCAAGTTTATACATTTTTGAAAAAAAAATAATTGTGTATTTTTAGCGAAAAAATCATAAGGGGGAACCCTTACCAATTTTGAAATTACATTCCCAGACTTCGAATTGCCACAACTTTGCCAAATCTAAGCCGATTTTCAATATCGAAGCCATTTTGATCATAATTTGGCATCTAGTTTAATCCTACATCTCAAGTATATACATTTTTGAAAAAAAAAAATATTTTTTATTTGGCGAAAAAAGCATAAGGGGGAACCCTTACCAATTTTCAAATGACATTCCCAGACTTCGAATTGCCACAACTTTATCAAATCTAAACCGATTGTCAATATCGAGGCCATTTTGATCATAATTTGGCATCTAGTTTAATTCTATATCTCAAGTTTATTAATTTTTGAAAAAAAAATTGTGTATTTTTTGCGAAAAAAGCGTAAGGGGGAACCCTCACCAATTTTGAAATGCCATCCCCAGACTTCTAATTGCCGCAACTTTGCCAAATCTCAGCCGATTTTCAATATCGAAGCCATTTTGATCATAATTTGGCATCTAGTTTAATTCTACATCTCAAGTTTATACATTTTTGAAAAAAAAAATGTTTTTTTTTTTGGCGAAAAAAGCATAAGGGGGAACCCTTACCAATTTTCAAATGACATTCCCAGACTTCGAATTGCCACAACTTTGTCAAATCTAAACTGATTGTCAATATCGAAGCCGTTCTGATCATAATTTGGCATCTAGTTTAATTCTACATCTCAAGTTTATTAATTTTTGAAAAAAAAAATTGTGTATTTTTTGCGAAAAAAGCATAAGGGGGAACCCTCACCAATTTTGAAATGCCATCCCCAGACTTCTAATTGCCGCAACTTTGCCAAATCTCAGCCGATTTTCAATATCGAAGCCATTTTGATCATAATTTGGCATCTAGTTTAATTCTACATCTCAAGTTTATCGAATTTTTGCAAAAAAATAATTGTGTATTTTTTGCGAAAAAAATCATAAGGGGGAACCCTTACAAATTTTGAAATTACAATCCCAGACTTCGAATTGCCACAACTTTGACAAATCTAAGCCGATTTTCAATATCGAAGCCATTTTGATCATAATTTGGCATCTAGTTTAGTTCTACATTTCAAGTTTATTAATTTTTTAAAAAAAAATAATTGTGTATTTTTAGCGAAAAAATCATAAGGGGGAACCCTTACCAATTTTGAAATTACATTCCCAGACTTCGAATTGCCACAACTTTGCCAAATCTAAGCCGATTTTCATTATCGAAGCCATTTTGATCATAATTTGGCATCTAGTTTAATCCTTCATCTCAAGTTTATACATTTTTAAAAAAAAATATATTTTTTTTTGGCGAAAAAAGCATAAGGCGGAACCCTTACCAATTTTCAAATGACATTCCCAGACTTCGAATTGCCACAACTTTATCAAATATAAACCGATTGTCAATATCGAGGCCATTTTGATCATAATTTGGCATCTAGTTTAATTCTACATCTCAAGTTTATTAATTTTTGAAAAAAAAAATTGTGTATTTTTTGCGAAAAAGGCATAAGGGGGAACCCTCACCAATTTTGAAATGCCATCCCCAGACTTCTAATTGCCGCAACTTTGCCAAATCTCAGCCGATTTTCAATATCGAAGCCATTTTGATCATAATTTGGCATCTAGTTTAATTCTACATCTGAAGTTTATTAATTTTTGCAAAAAAATAATTGTGTATTTTTTGCGAAAAAATCATAAGGGGGAACCCTTACAAATTTTGAAATTACAATCCCAGACTTCGAATTGCCACAACTTTGCCAAATCTAAGCCGATTTTCAATATCGAAGCCATTTTGATCATAATTTGGCATCTAGTTTAATTCTTCATTTCAAGTTTATTAATTTTTAAAAAAAATAATTGTGTATTTTTTGCGAAAAAATCATAAGGGGGAACCCTTACCAATTTTCAAATGACATTCCCAGACTTCGAATTGCCACAACTTTGTCAAATCTAAACCGATTGTCAATATCGAAGCCGTTCTGATCATAATTTGGCATCTAGTTTAATTCTACATCTCAAGTTTATTATTTTTTGAAAAAAAAAATTGTGTATTTTTTGCGAAAAAAGCATAAGGGGGAACCCTCACCAATTTTGAAATGCCATCCCCAGACTTCTAATTGCCGCAACTTTGCCAAATCTCAGCCGATTTTCAATATCGAAGCCATTTTGATCATAATTTGGCATCTAGTTTAATTCTACATCTCAAGTTTATTAATTTTTTTAAAAAAAATTAATGGTGTATTTTTTGCGAAAAAAATCATAAGGGGGAACCCTTACAAATTTTGAAATTACATTCCCAGACTTCGAATTGCCACAACTTTGCCAAATCTAAGCCGATTTTCAATATCGAAGCCATTTTGATCATAATTTGGCATCTAGTTTAATCCTACATCTCAAGTTTATACATTTTTGAAAAAAAAAAATTTTTTATTTGGCGAAAAAAGCATAAGGGTGAACCCTTACCAATTTTGAAATTACATTCCCAGACTTCGAATTGCCACAACTTTGCCAAATCTAAGCCGATTTTCAATATCGAAGCCATTTTGATCATAATTTGGCATCTAGTTTAATCCTACATCTCAAGTTTATACATCTTTGAAAAAAAAAAATATTTTTTATTTGGCGAAAAAAGCATAAGGGGGAACCCATACCAATTTTCAAATGACATTCCCAGACTTCGAATTGCCACAACTTTATCAAATCTAAACCGATTGTCAATATCGAGGCCATTTTGATCATAATTTGGCATCTAGTTTAATTCTATATCTCAAGTTTATTAATTTTTGAAAAAAAAATTGTGTATTTTTTGCGAAAAAAGCGTAAGGGGGAACCCTCACCAATTTTGAAATGCCATCCCCAGACTTCTAATTGCCGCAACTTTGCCAAATCTCAGCCGATTTTCAATATCGAAGCCATTTTGATCATAATTTGGCATCTAGTTTAATCCTTCATCTCAAGTTTATACATTTTTAAAAAAAATATATTTTTTTTTGGCGAAAAAAGCATAAGGCGGAACCCTTACCAATTTTCAAATGACATTCCCAGACTTCGAATTGCCACAACTTTATCAAATATAAACCGATTGTCAATATCGAGGCCATTTTGATCATAATTTGGCATCTAGTTTAATTCTACATCTCAAGTTTATTAATTTTTGAAAAAAAAAATTGTGTATTTTTTGCGAAAAAGGCATAAGGGGGAACCCTCACCAATTTTGAAATGCCATCCCCAGACTTCTAATTGCCGCAACTTTGCCAAATCTCAGCCGATTTTCAATATCGAAGCCATTTTGATCATAATTTGGCATCTAGTTTAATTCTACATCTGAAGTTTATTAATTTTTGCAAAAAAATAATTGTGTATTTTTTGCGAAAAAATCATAAGGGGGAACCCTTACAAATTTTGAAATTACAATCCCAGACTTCGAATTGCCACAACTTTGCCAAATCTAAGCCGATTTTCAATATCGAAGCCATTTTGATCATAATTTGGCATCTAGTTTAATTCTTCATTTCAAGTTTATTAATTTTTAAAAAAAATAATTGTGTATTTTTTGCGAAAAAATCATAAGGGGGAACCCTTACCAATTTTCAAATGACATTCCCAGACTTCGAATTGCCACAACTTTGTCAAATCTAAACCGATTGTCAATATCGAAGCCGTTCTGATCATAATTTGGCATCTAGTTTAATTCTACATCTCAAGTTTATTATTTTTTGAAAAAAAAAATTGTGTATTTTTTGCGAAAAAAGCATAAGGGGGAACCCTCACCAATTTTGAAATGCCATCCCCAGACTTCTAATTGCCGCAACTTTGCCAAATCTCAGCCGATTTTCAATATCGAAGCCATTTTGATCATAATTTGGCATCTAGTTTAATTCTACATCTCAAGTTTATTAATTTTTTTAAAAAAATTAATGGTGTATTTTTTGCGAAAAAATCATAAGGGGGAACCCTTACCAATTTTGAAATTACATTCCCAGACTTCGAATTGCCACAACTTTGCCAAATCTAAGCCGATTTTCAATATCGAAGCCATTTTGATCATAATTTGGCATCTAGTTTAATCCTACATCTCAAGTTTATACATTTTTGAAAAAAAAAAAAAATTTTTTATTTGGCGAAAAAAAGCATAAGGGTGAACCCTTACCAATTTTGAAATTACATTCCCAGACTTCGAATTGCCACAACTTTGCCAAATCTAAGCCGATTTTCAATATCGAAGCCATTTTGATCATAATTTGGCATCTAGTTTAATCCTACATCTCAAGTTTATACATCTTTGAAAAAAAAAAATATTTTTTATTTGGCGAAAAAAGCATAAGGGGGAACCCATACCAATTTTCAAATGACATTCCCAGACTTCGAATTGCCACAACTTTATCAAATCTAAACCGATTGTCAATATCGAGGCCATTTTGATCATAATTTGGCATCTAGTTTAATTCTATATCTCAAGTTTATTAATTTTTGAAAAAAAAATTGTGTATTTTTTGCGAAAAAAGCGTAAGGGGGAACCCTCACCAATTTTGAAATGCCATCCCCAGACTTCTAATTGCCGCAACTTTGCCAAATCTCAGCCGATTTTCAATATCGAAGCCATTTTGATCATAATTTGGCATCTAGTTTAATTCTACATCTCAAGTTTATACATTTTTGAAAAAAAAAATGTTTTTTTTTTTGGCGAAAAAAGCATAAGGGGGAACCCTTACCAATTTTCAAATGACATTCCCAGACTTCGAATTGCCACAACTTTGTCAAATCTAAACTGATTGTCAATATCGAAGCCGTTCTGATCATAATTTGGCATCTAGTTTAATTCTACATCTCAAGTTTATTAATTTTTGAAAAAAAAAATTGTGTATTTTTTGCGAAAAAAGCATAAGGGGGAACCCTCACCAATTTTGAAATGCCATCCCCAGACTTCTAATTGCCGCAACTTTGCCAAATCTCAGCCGATTTTCAATATCGAAGCCATTTTGATCATAATTTGGCATCTAGTTTAATTCTACATCTCAAGTTTATTAATTTTTGCAAAAAAATAATTGTGTATTTTTTGCGAAAAAATCATAAGGGGGAACCCTTACAAATTTTGAAATTACAATCCCAGACTTCGAATTGCCACAACTTTGACAAATCTAAGCCGATTTTCAATATCGAAGCCATTTTGATCATAATTTGGCATCTAGTTTAGTTCTACATTTCAAGTTTATTAATTTTTTAAAAAAAATAATTGTGTATTTTTAGCGAAAAAATCATAAGGGGGAACCCTTACCAATTTTGAAATTACATTCCCAGACTTCGAATTGCCACAACTTTGCCAAATCTAAGCCGATTTTCATTATCGAAGCCATTTTGATCATAATTTGGCATCTAGTTTAATCCTTCATCTCAAGTTTATACATTTTTAAAAAAAAATATATTTTTTTTTGGCGAAAAAAGCATAAGGCGGAACCCTTACAAATTTTCAAATGACATTCCCAGACTTCGAATTGCCACAACTTTATCAAATATAAACCGATTGTCAATATCGAGGCCATTTTGATCATAATTTGGCATCTAGTTTAATTCTACATCTCAAGTTTATTAATTTTTGAAAAAAAAAATTGTGTATTTTTTGCGAAAAAGGCATAAGGGGGAACCCTCACCAATTTTGAAATGCCATCCCCAGACTTCTAATTGCCGCAACTTTGCCAAATCTCAGCCGATTTTCAATATCGAAGCCATTTTGATCATAATTTGGCATCTAGTTTAATTCTACATCTGAAGTTTATTAATTTTTGCAAAAAAATAATTGTGTATTTTTTGCGAAAAAATCATAAGGGGGAACCCTTACAAATTTTGAAATTACAATCCCAGACTTCGAATTGCCACAACTTTGCCAAATCTAAGCCGATTTTCAATATCGAAGCCATTTTGATCATAATTTGGCATCTAGTTTAATTCTTCATTTCAAGTTTATTAATTTTTAAAAAAAATAATTGTGTATTTTTTGCGAAAAAATCATAAGGGGGAACCCTTACCAATTTTCAAATGACATTCCCAGACTTCGAATTGCCACAACTTTGTCAAATCTAAACCGATTGTCAATATCGAAGCCGTTCTGATCATAATTTGGCATCTAGTTTAATTCTACATCTCAAGTTTATTATTTTTTGAAAAAAAAAATTGTGTATTTTTTGCGAAAAAAGCATAAGGGGGAACCCTCACCAATTTTGAAATGCCATCCCCAGACTTCTAATTGCCGCAACTTTGCCAAATCTCAGCCGATTTTCAATATCGAAGCCATTTTGATCATAATTTGGCATCTAGTTTAATTCTACATCTCAAGTTTATTAATTTTTTTAAAAAAAATTAATGGTGTATTTTTTGCGAAAAAATCATAAGGGGGAACCCTTACCAATTTTGAAATTACATTCCCAGACTTCGAATTGCCACAACTTTGCCAAATCTAAGCCGATTTTCAATATCGAAGCCATTTTGATCATAATTTGGCATCTAGTTTAATCCTACATCTCAAGTTTATACATTTTTGAAAAAAAAAAAATTTTTTATTTGGCGAAAAAAGCATAAGGGTGAACCCTTACCAATTTTGAAATTACATTCCCAGACTTCGAATTGCCACAACTTTGCCAAATCTAAGCCGATTTTCAATATCGAAGCCATTTTGATCATAATTTGGCATCTAGTTTAATCCTACATCTCAAGTTTATACATCTTTGAAAAAAAAAATATTTTTTATTTGGCGAAAAAAGCATAAGGGGGAACCCATACCAATTTTCAAATGACATTCCCAGACTTCGAATTGCCACAACTTTATCAAATCTAAACCGATTGTCAATATCGAGGCCATTTTGATCATAATTTGGCATCTAGTTTAATTCTTCATTTCAAATTTATTAATTTTTAAAAAAAAATAATTGTGTATTTTTTGCGTAAAAATCATAACCCTTACCAATTTTGAAATTACATTCCCAGACTTCAAATTGCCACAACTTTGCCAAATCTAAGCCGATTTTCAATATCGAAGCCATTTTGATCATAATTTGGCATCTAGTTTAATTCTTCATTTCAAGTTTATTAATTTTTAAAAAAAAATAATTGTGTATTTTTTGCGAAAAAATCATAAGGGGGAACCCTTACAAATTTTGAAATTACAATCCCAGACTTCGAATTGCCACAACTTTGCCAAATCTAAGCCGATTTTCAATATCGAAGCCATTTCGATCATAATTTGGCATCTAGTTTAATTCTACATCTCAAGTTTATTAATTTTTGCAAATAAATAATTGTGTATTTTTTGCGAAAAAAATCATAAGGGGGAACCCTTACAAATTTTGAAATTACAATCCCAGACTTCGAATTGCCACAACTTTGCCAAATCTAAGCCGATTTTTAATATCGAAGCCATTCTGATCATAGTTTGGCATCTAGTTTAATTCTACATCTCAAGTTTATTAATTTTTGAAAAAAAAATTGTGTATATTTTGCGAAAAAAGCATAAGGGGGAACCCTTACAAATTTTGAAATTACAATCCCAGACTTCGAATTGCCACAACTTTGCCAAATCTAAGCCGATTTTCAATATCGAAGCCATTTTGATCATAATTTGGCATCTAGTTTAATTCTACAGTTCAAGTTTATTAATTTTTATAAAAAAAATTAATTGTGTATTTTTTGCGAAAAAATCATAAGGGGGAACCCTTACCAATTTTGAAATTACATTCCCAGACTTCGAATTGCCACAACTTTGCCAAATCTAAGCCGATTTTCAATATCGAAGCCATTTTGATCATAATTTGGCATCTAGTTTAATCCTACATCTCAAGTTTATACATTTTTGAAAAAAAAAATTTTTTATTTGGCGAAAAAAGCATAAGGGGGAACCCTTACCAATTTTCAAATGACATTCCCAGACTTCGAATTGCCACAACTTTATCAAATCTAAACCGATTGTCAATATCGAGGCCATTTTGATCATAATTTGGCATCTAGTTTAATTCTATATCTCAAGTTTATTAATTTTTGAAAAAAAAATTGTGTATTTTTTGCGAAAAAAGCATAAGGGGGAACCCTCACCAATTTTGAAATGCCATCCCCAGACTTCTAATTGCCGCAACTTTGCCAAATCTCAGCCGATTTTCAATATCGAAGCCATTTTGATCATTATTTTGCATCTAGTTTAATTCTTCATTTCAAGTTTATTAATTTTTAAAAAAAAATAATTGTGTATTTTTTGCGAAAAAATCATAAGGGGAACCCTTACCAATTTTGAAATTACATTCCCAGACTTCGAATTGCCACAACTTTGCCAAATCTAAGCCGATTTTCAATATCGAAGCCATTTTGATCATAATTTGGCATCTAGTTTAATTCTTCATTTCAAGTTTATTAATTTTTAAAAAAAAATAATTGTGTATTTTTTGCGAAAAAATCATAAGGGGGAACCCTTACAAATTTTGAAATTACAATCCCAGACTTCGAATTGCCACAACTTTGCCAAATCTAAGCCGATTTTCAATATCGAAGCCATTTTGATCATAATTTAACATCTAGTTTAATCCTTCATCTCAAGTTTATACATTTTTGAAAAAAAAATAATTGTGTATTTTTTGCGAAAAAATCATAAGGGGGAACCCTTACCAATTTTCAAATGACATTCCCAGACTTCGAATTGCCACAACTTTGCCAAATCTAAGCCGATTTTTAATATCGAAGCCATTCTGATCATAGTTTGGCATCTAGTTTAATTCTACATCTCAAGTTTATTAATTTTTGAAAAAAAAATTGTGTATATTTGGCGAAAAAAGCATAAGGGGGAACCCTCACCAGTTTTGAAATGCCATCCCCAGACTTCGAATTGCCGCAACTTTATCAAATATAAACCGATTTTCAATATCGAAGCCATTTTGATCATAATTTGGCATCTAGTTTAATTCTACATCTCAAGTTTATTAATTCTTGCAAAAAAATAATTGTGTATTTTTTGCGAAAAAATCATAAGGGGGAACCCTTACCAATTTTGAAATAACATTCCCAGACTTCGAATTGCCGCAACTTTGCCAAATCTAAGCCGATTTTCAATATCGAAGCCATTTTGATCATAATTTGGCATCTAGTTTAATTCTACATTTCAAGTTTATTAATTTTTTAAAAAAAATAATTGTGTATTTTTTGCGAAAAAATCATAAGGGGGAACCCTTACCAATTTTGAAATTACATTCCCAGACTTCGAATTGCCACAACTTTGCCAAATCTAAGCCGATTTTCAATATCGAAGCCATTTTGATCATAATTTAACATCTAGTTTAATCCTTCATCTCAAGTTTATACATTTTTGAAAAAAAAATAATTGTGTATTTTTAGCGAAAAAATCATAAGGGGGAACCCTTACCAATTTTGAAATTACATTCCCAGACTTCGAATTGCCACAACTTTGCCAAATCTAAGCCGATTTTCAATATCGAAGCCATTTTGATCATAATTTGGCATCTAGTTTAATCCTACATCTCAAGTATATACATTTTTGAAAAAAAAAATATTTTTTATTTGGCGAAAAAAGCATAAGGGGGAACCCTTACCAATTTTCAAATGACATTCCCAGACTTCGAATTGCCACAACTTTATCAAATCTAAACCGATTGTCAATATCGAGGCCATTTTGATCATAATTTGGCATCTAGTTTAATTCTATATCTCAAGTTTATTAATTTTTGAAAAAAAAATTGTGTATTTTTTGCGAAAAAAGCGTAAGGGGGAACCCTCACCAATTTTGAAATGCCATCCCCAGACTTCTAATTGCCGCAACTTTGCCAAATCTCAGCCGATTTTCAATATCGAAGCCATTTTGATCATAATTTGGCATCTAGTTTAATTCTACATCTCAAGTTTATACATTTTTGAAAAAAAAAAATGTTTTTTTTTTGGCGAAAAAAGCATAAGGGGGAACCCTTACCAATTTTCAAATGACATTCCCAGACTTCGAATTGCCACAACTTTGTCAAATCTAAACTGATTGTCAATATCGAAGCCGTTCTGATCATAATTTGGCATCTAGTTTAATTCTACATCTCAAGTTTATTAATTTTTGAAAAAAAAAATTGTGTATTTTTTGCGAAAAAAATCATAAGGGGGAACCCTTACAAATTTTGAAATTACAATCCCAGACTTCGAATTGCCACAACTTTGACAAATCTAAGCCGATTTTCAATATCGAAGCCATTTTGATCATAATTTGGCATCTAGTTTAGTTCTACATTTCAAGTTTATTAATTTTTTAAAAAAAATAATTGTGTATTTTTAGCGAAAAAATCATAAGGGGGAACCCTTACCAATTTTGAAATTACATTCCCAGACTTCGAATTGCCACAACTTTGCCAAATCTAAGCCGATTTTCATTATCGAAGCCATTTTGATCATAATTTGGCATCTAGTTTAATCCTTCATCTCAAGTTAATACATTTTTAAAAAAAAATATATTTTTTTTTGGCGAAAAAAGCATAAGGCGGAACCCTTACCAATTTTTAAATGACATTCCCAGACTTCGAATTGCCACAACTTTATCAAATATAAACCGATTGTCAATATCGAGGCCATTTTGATCATAATTTGGCATCTAGTTTAATTCTACATCTCAAGTTTATTAATTTTTGAAAAAAAAAATTGTGTATTTTTTGCGAAAAAATCATAAGGGGGAACCCTTACAAATTTTGAAATTACAATCCCAGACTTCGAATTGCCACAACTTTGACAAATCTAAGCCGATTTTCAATATCGAAGCCATTTTGATCATAATTTGGCATCTAGTTTAGTTCTACATTTCAAGTTTATTAATTTTTTAAAAAAAATAATTGTGTATTTTTAGCGAAAAAATCATAAGGGGGAACCCTTACCAATTTTGAAATTACATTCCCAGACTTCGAATTGCCACAACTTTGCCAAATCTAAGCCGATTTTCATTATCGAAGCCATTTTGATCATAATTTGGCATCTAGTTTAATCCTTCATCTCAAGTTAATACATTTTTAAAAAAAAATATATTTTTTTTTGGCGAAAAAAGCATAAGGCGGAACCCTTACCAATTTTTAAATGACATTCCCAGACTTCGAATTGCCACAACTTTATCAAATATAAACCGATTGTCAATATCGAGGCCATTTTGATCATAATTTGGCATCTAGTTTAATTCTACATCTCAAGTTTATTAATTTTTGAAAAAAAAAATTGTGTATTTTTTGCGAAAAAGGCATAAGGGGGAACCCTCACCAATTTTGAAATGCCATCCCCAGACTTCTAATTGCCGCAACTTTGCCAAATCTCAGCCGATTTTCAATATCGAAGCCATTTTGATCATAATTTGGCATCTAGTTTAATTCTACATCTCAAGTTTATTAATTTTTGCAAAAAAATAATTGTGTATTTTTTGCGAAAAAATCATAAGGGGGAACCCTTACAAATTTTGAAATTACAATCCCAGACTTCGAATTGCCACAACTTTGCCAAATCTAAGCCGATTTTCAATATCGAAGCCATTTTGATCATAATTTGGCATCTAGTTTAATTCTTCATTTCAAGTTTATTAATTTTTAAAAAAAATAATTGTGTATTTTCTGCGAAAAAATCATAAGGGGGAACCCTTACCAATTTTCAAATGACATTCCCAGACTTCGAATTGCCACAACTTTGTCAAATCTAAACCGATTGTCAATATCGAAGCCGTTCTGATCATAATTTGGCATCTAGTTTAATTCTACATCTCAAGTTTATTATTTTTTGAAAAAAAAAATTGTGTATTTTTTGCGAAAAAAGCATAAGGGGGAACCCTCACCAATTTTGAAATGCCATCCCCAGACTTCTAATTGCCGCAACTTTGCCAAATCTCAGCCGATTTTCAATATCGAAGCCATTTTGATCATAATTTGGCATCTAGTTTAATTCTACATCTCCGGTTTATTAATTTTTGCAAAAAAATAATTGTGTATTTTTTGTGAAAAAATCATAAGAAGGAACCCTTACAAATTTTGAAATTACAATCCCAGACTTCGAATTGCCACAACTTTGCCAAATCTAAGCCGATTTTTAATATCGAAGCCATTTTGATCATAATTTGGCATCTAGTTTAATCCTACATCTCAAGTTTATACATTTTTGAAAAAAAAAAATATTTTTTATTTGGCGAAAAAAGCATAAGGGGGAACCCTTACCAATTTTGAAATTACATTCCCAGACTTCGAATTGCCACAACTTTGCCAAATCTAAGCCGATTTTTAATATCGAAGCCATTCTGATCATAGTTTGGCATCTAGTTTAATTCTACATCTCAAGTTTATTAATTTTTGAAAAAAAAAATTGTGTATTTTTTGCGAAAAAAGCATAAGGGGGAACCCTCACCAATTTTGAAATGCCATCCCCAGACTTTTAATTGCCGCAACTTTGCCAAATCTCAGCCGATTTTCAATATCGAAGCCATTTTGATCATAATTTGGCATCTAGTTTAATTCTACATCTCAAGTTTATTAATTTTTGCAAAAAAATAATTGTGTATTTTTTGCGAAAAAATCATAAGGGGGAACCCTTACAAATTTTGAAATTACAATCCCAGAATTTTAATTGCCACAACTTTGCCAAATCTCAGCCGATTTTCAATATCGAAGCCATTTTGATCATAATTTGGCATCTAGTTTAATTCTACATTTCAAGTTTATTAATTTTTAAAAAAAATAATTGTGTATTTTTGCGAAAAAAATCATAAGGGGGAACCCTTACCAATTTTGAAATTACATTCCCAGACTTCGAATTGCCACAACTTTGCCAAATCTAAGCCGATTTTCAATATCGAAGCCATTTTGATCATAATTTGGCATCTAGTTTAATCCTACATCTCAAGTTTATACATTTTTGAAAAAAAAAATATTTTTTATTTGGCGAAAAAAGCATAAGGGGGAACCCTAACCAATTTTGAAATTACATTCCCAGACTTCGAATTTCCACAACTTTGCCAAATCTAAGCCGATTTTTAATATCGAAGCCATTCTGATCATAGTTTGGCATCTAGTTTAATTCTACATCTCAAGTTTATTAATTTTTGAAAAAAAAAATTGTGTATTTTTTGCGAAAAAAGCATAAGGGGGAACCCTCACCAATTTTGAAATGCCATCCCCAGACTTTTAATTGCCGCAACTTTGCCAAATCTCAGCCGATTTTCAATATCGAAGCCATTTTGATCATAATTTGGCATCTAGTTTAATTCTACATCTCAAGTTTTTTAATTTTTGCAAAAAAATAATTGTGTATTTTTTGCGAAAAAATCATAAGGGGGAACCCTTACAAATTTTGAAATTACAATCCCAGACTTTTAATTGCCACAACTTTGCCAAATCTCAGCCGATTTTCAATATCGAAGCCATTTTGATCATAATTTGGCATCTAGTTTAATTCTACATTTCAAGTTTATTAATTTTTTAAAAAAAATAATTGTGTATTTTTAGCGAAAAAATCATAAGGGGGAACCCTTACCAATTTTGAAATTACATTCCCAGACTTCGAATTGCCACAACTTTGCCAAATCTAAGCCGATTTTCAATATCGAAGCCATTTTGATCATAATTTGGCATCTAGTTTAATCCTACATCTCAAGTTTATACATTTTTGAAAATAAAAAATATTTTTTATTTGGCGAAAAAAGCATAAGGGGGAACCCTTACCAATTTTGAAATTACATTCCCAGACTTCGAATTGCCACAACTTTGCCAAATCTAAGCCGATTTTTAATATCGAAGCCATTCTGATCATAGTTTGGCATCTAGTTTAATTCTACATCTCAAGTTTATTAATTTTTGAAAAAAAAAATTGTGTATATTTTGCGAAAAAAGCATAAGGGGGAACCCTCACCAGTTATGAAATGCCATCCCCAGACTTCGAATTGCCGCAACTTTGCCAAATCTCAGCCGATTTTCAATATCGAAGCCATTTTGATCATAATTTGGCATCTAGTTTAATTCTACATCTCAAGTTTATTAATTCTTGCAAAAAAATAATTGTGTATTTTTTGCGAAAAAATCATAAGGGGGAACCCTTACCAATTTTGAAATAACATTCCCAGACTTCGAATTGCCGCAACTTTGCCAAATCTAAGCCGATTTTCAATATCGAAGCCATTTTGATCATAATTTGGCATCTAGTTTAATTCTACATTTCAAGTTTATTAATTTTTAAAAAAAATAATTGTGTATTTTTTGCGAAAAAATCATAAGGGGGAACCCTTACCAATTTTGAAATTACATTCCCAGACTTCGAATTGCCACAACTTTGCCAAATCTAAGCCGATTTTTAATATCGAAGCCATTCTGATCATAGTTTGGCATCTAGTTTAATTCTACATCTCAAGTTTATTAATTTTTGAAAAAAAAAATTGTGTATATTTTGCGAAAAAAGCATAAGGGGGAACCCTCACCAGTTATGAAATGCCATCCCCAGACTTCGAATTGCCGCAACTTTGCCAAATCTCAGCCGATTTTCAATATCGAAGCCATTTTGATCATAATTTGGCATCTAGTTTAATTCTACATCTCAAGTTTATTAATTCTTGCAAAAAAAATAATTGTGTATTTTTTGCGAAAAAATCATAAGGGGGAACCCTTACCAATTTTGAAATTACATTCCCAGACTTCGAATTGCCACAACTTTGCCAAATCTAAGCCGATTTTCAATATCGAAGCCATTTTGATCATAATTTGGCATCTAGTTTAATCCTTCATCTCAAGTTTATACATTTTTGAAAAAAAAATATATTTTTTTTTGGCGAAAAAAGCATAAGGCGGAACCCTTACCAATTTTCAAATGACATTCCCAGACTTCGAATTGCCACAACTTTATCAAATATAAACCGATTGTCAATATCGAGGCCATTTTGATCATAATTTGGCATCTAGTTTAATTCTACATCTCAAGTTTATTAATTTTTGAAAAAAAAAATTGTGTATTTTTTGCAAAAAAGGCATAAGGGGGAACCCTCACCAATTTTGAAATGCATCCCCAGACTTCTAATTGCCGCAACTTTGCCAAATCTCAGCCGATTTTCAATATCGAAGCCATTTTGATCATAATTTGGCATCTAGTTTAATTATACATCTCAAGTTTATTAATTTTTGCAAAAAAATAATTGTGTATTTTTTGCGAAAAAATCATGAGGGGGAACCCTTACAAATTTTGAAATTACAATCCCAGACTTCGAATTGCCACAACTTTGCCAAATCTAAGCCGATTTTCAATATCGAAGCCATTTTGATCATAATTTGGCATCTAGTTTAATTCTTCATTTTAGGTTTATTAATTTTTAAAAAAAATAATTGTGTATTTTTTGCGAAAAAATCATAAGGGGGAACCCTTACCAATTTTCAAATGACATTCCCAGACTTCGAATTGCCACAACTTTATCAAATATAAACCGATTGTCAATATCGAGGCCATTTTGATCATAATTTGGCATCTAGTTTAATTCTACATCTCAAGTTTATTAATTTTTGAAAAAAAAAAATTGTGTATTTTTTGCAAAAAATGCATAAGGGGGAACCCTCACCAATTTTGAAATGCATCCCCAGACTTCTAATTGCCGCAACTTTGCCAAATCTCAGCCGATTTTCAATATCGAAGCCATTTTGATCATAATTTGGCATCTAGTTTAATTATACATCTCAAGTTTATTAATTTTTGCAAAAAAATAATTGTGTATTTTTTGCGAAAAAATCATGAGGGGGAACCCTTACAAATTTTGAAATTACAATCCCAGACTTCGAATTGCCACAACTTTGCCAAATCTAAGCCGATTTTCAATATCGAAGCCATTTTGATCATAATTTGGCATCTAGTTTAATTCTTCATTTTAGGTTTATTAATTTTTAAAAAAAATAATTGTGTATTTTTTGCGAAAAAATCATAAGGGGGAACCCTTACCAATTTTCAAATGACATTCCCAGACTTCGAATTGCCACAACTTTGTCAAATCTAAACCGATTGTCAATATAGAAGCCGTTCTGATCATAATTTGGCATCTAGTTTAATTCTACATCTCAAGTTTATTAATTTTTGAAAAAAAAAATTGTGTATTTTTTGCGAAAAAAGCATAAGGGGGAACCCTCACCAATTTTGAAATGCCATCCCCAGACTTCTAATTGCCGCAACTTTGCCAAATCTCAGCCGATTTTCAATATCGAAGCCATTTTGATCATAATTTGGCATCTAGTTTAATTCTACATCTCAAGTTTATTAATTTTTGAAAAAAAAAATTGTGTATTTTTTGCGAAAAAAGCATAAGGGGGAACCCTTACAAATTTTGAAATTACAATCCCAGACTTCGAATTGCCACAACTTTGCCAAATCTAAGCCGATTTTCAATATCGAAGCCATTTTGATCATAATTTGGCCTCTAGTTAGTTCTACATCTCAAGTTTATACATTTTTGAAAAAAAAAATGTTTTTTTTTTGGCGAAAAAAGCATAAGGGGGAACCCTTACCAATTTTCAAATGACATTCCCAGACTTCGAATTGCCACAACTTTGTCAAATCTAAACCGATTTTCAATATCGAAGCCATTTTGATCATAATTTGGCATCTAGTTTAATTCTACATTTCAAGTTTATTAATTTTGTAAAAAAAATAATTGTGTATTTTTTGCGAAAAAATCATAAGGGGGAACCCTTACCAATTTTGAAATTACATTCCCAGACTTCGAATTGCCACAACTTTGCCAAATCTAAGCCGATTTTCAATATCGAAGCCATTTTGATCATAATTTGGCATCTAGTTTAATCCTACATCTCAAGTTTATACATTTTTGAAAAAAAAAAATATTTTTTATTTGGCGAAAAAAGCATAAGGGGGAACCCTTACCAATTTTGAAATTACATTCCCAGACTTCGAATTGCCACAACTTTGCCAAATCTAAGCCGATTTTTAATATCGAAGCCATTCTGATCATAGTTTGGCATCTAGTTTAATTCTACATCTCAAGTTTATTAATTTTTGAAAAAAAAATTGTGTATATTTTGCGAAAAAAGCATAAGGGGGAACCCTCACCAGTTTTGAAATGCCATCCCCAGACTTCGAATTGCCGCAACTTTGCCAAATCTCAGCCGATTTTCAATATCGAAGCCATTTTGATCATAATTTGGCATCTAGTTTAATTCTACATCTCAAGTTTATTAATTCTTGCAAAAAAATAATTGTGTATTTTTTGCGAAAAAATCATAAGGGGGAACCCTTACCAATTTTGAAATAACATTCCCAGACTTCGAATTGCCGCAACTTTGCCAAATCTAAGCCGATTTTCAATATCGAAGCCATTTTGATCATAATTTGGCATCTAGTTTAATTCTACATTTCAAGTTTATTAATTTTTTAAAAAAAATAATTGTGTATTTTTTTGCGAAAAAATCATAAGGGGGAACCCTTCCCAATTTGGAATTACATTCCCAGACTTCGAATTGCCACAACTTTGCCAAATCTAAGCCGATTTTCAATATCGAAGCCATTTTGATCATAATTTGGCATCTAGTTTAATCCTTCATCTCAAGTTTATACATTTTTGAAAAAAAAATATATATTTTTTTGGCGAAAAAAGCATAAGGCGGAACCCTTACCAATTTTCAAATGACATTCCCAGACTTCGAATTGCCACAACTTTATCAAATATAAACCGATTGTCAATATCGAGGCCATTTTGATCATAATTTGGCATCTAGTTTAATTCTACATCTCAAGTTTATTAATTTTTGAAAAAAAAAATTGTGTATTTTTTGCGAAAAAGGCATAAGGGGGAACCCTCACCAATTTTGAAATGCCATCCCCAGACTTCTAATTGCCGCAACTTTGCCAAATCTCAGCCGATTTTCAATATCGAAGCCATTTTGATCATAATTTGGCATCTAGTTTAATTCTACATCTCAAGTTTATTAATTTTTGCAAAAAAAAATTTGTGTATTTTTTGCGAAAAAATCATAAGGGGGAACCCTTACAAATTTTGAAATTACAATCCCAGACTTCGAATTGCCACAACTTAGCCAAATCTAAGCCGATTTTCAATATCGAAGCCATTTTGATCATAATTTGGCATCTAGTTTAATTCTTCATTTCAAGTTTATTAATTTTTAAAAAAAAATAATTGTGTATTTTTTGCGAAAAAATCATAAGGGGGAACCCTTACCAATTTTGAAATTACATTCCCAGACTTCGAATTGCCACAACTTTGCCAAATCTAAGCCGATTTTCAATATCGAAGCCATTTTGATCATAATTTGGCATCTAGTTTAATCCTACATATCAAGTTTATACATTTTTGAAAAAAAAATATATTTTTTTTTTGGCGAAAAAAGCATAAGGCGGAACCCTTACCAATTTTCAAATGACATTCCCAGACTTCGAATTGCCACAACTTTATCAAATATAAACCGATTGTCAATATCGAGGCCATTTTGATCATAATTTGGCATCTAGTTTAATTCTACATCTCAAGTTTATTAATTTTTGAAAAAAAAAATTGTGTATTTTTTGCAAAAAAGGCATAAGGGGGAACCCTCACCAATTTTGAAATGCATCCCCAGACTTCTAATTGCCGCAACTTTGCCAAATCTCAGCCGATTTTCAATATCGAAGCCATTTTGATCATAATTTGGCATCTAGTTTAATTATACATCTCAAGTTTATTAATTTTTGCAAAAAAATAATTGTGTACTTTTTGCGAAAAAATCATAAGGGGGAACCCTTACAAATTTTGAAATTACAATCCCAGACTTCGAATTGCCACAACTTTGCCAAATCTAAGCCGATTTTCAATATCGAAGCCATTTTGATCATAATTTGGCATCTAGTTTAATTCTTCATTTTAAGTTTATTAATTTTTAAAAAAATAATTGTGTATTTTTTGCGAAAAAATCATAAGGGGGAACCTTTACCAATTTTCAAATGACATTCCCAGACTTCGAATTGCCACAACTTTGTCAAATCTAAACCGATTGTCAATATCGAAGCTGTTCTGATCATAATTTGGCATCTAGTTTAATTCTACATCTCAAGTTTATTAATTTTAAAAAAAAATAATTGTGTATTTTTTGCGAAAAAATCATAAGGGGGAACCCTTACCAATTTTGAAATTACATTCCCAGACTTCGAATTGCCACAACTTTGCCAAATCTAAGCCGATTTTCAATATCGAAGCCATTTTGATCATAATTTGGCATCTAGTTTAATCCTACATCTCAAGTTTATACATTTTTGAAGAAAAAAAATATATTTTTTATTTGGCGAAAAAAGCATAAGGGGGAACCCTTACTAATTTTCAAATGACATTCCCAGACTTCGAATTGCCACAACTTTATCAAATCTAAACCGATTGTCAATATCGAGGCTATTTTGATCATAATTTGGCATCTAGTTTAATTCTATATCTCAAGTTTATTAATTTTTTAAAAAAAAATTGTGTATATTTTGCGAAAAAAGCATAAGGGGGAACCCTCACCAGTTTTGAAATGCCATCCCCAGACTTCGAATTGCCGCAACTTTGCCAAATCTCGGCCGATTTTCAATATCGAAGCCATTTTGATCATAATTTGGCATCTAGTTTAATTCTACATCTCAAGTTTATTAATTCTTGCAAAAAAATAATTGTGTATTTTTTGCGAAAAAATCATAAGGGGGAACCCTTACCAATTTTGAAATAACATTCCCAGACTTCGAATTGCCACAACTTTGCCAAATCTAAGCCGATTTTTAATATCGAAGCCATTTTGATCATAATTTGGCATCTTGTTTAATTCTACATTTCAAGTTTATTAATTTTTTAAAAAAAATAATTGTGTTTTTTTGCGAAAAAATCATAAGGGGGAACCCTTACCAATTTTGAAATTACATTCCCAGACTTCGAATTGCCACAACTTTGCCAAATCTAAGCCGATTTTCAATATCGAAGCCAGTTTGATCATAATTTGGCATCTAGTTTAATCCTACATCTCAAGTTTATTAATTTTTGAAAAAAAAATATATTTTTTTTTGGCGAAAAAAGCATAAGGCGGAACCCTTACCAATTTTCAAATGACATTCCCAGACTTCGAATTGCCACAACTTTATCAAATATAAACCGATTTTCAATATCGAAGCCATTTTGATCATAATTTGGCATCTAGTTTAATTCTTCATTTCAAGTTTATTAATTTTTAAAAAAAAATAATTGTGTATTTTTTGCGAAAAAATCATAAGGGGGAACCCTTACCAATTTTGAAATTACATTTCCAGACTTCGAATTGCCACAACTTTGCCAAATCTAAGCCGATTTTCAATATCGAAGCCATTTTGATCATAATTTGGCATCTAGTTTAATCCTACATCTCAAGTTTATACATTTTTGAAAAAAAAAAATTTTTTATTTGGCGAAAAAAGCATAAGGGGTAGGAACCCTTACCAATTGTCAAATGACATTCCCAGACTTCGAATTGCCACAACTTTGTCAAATCTAAACCGATTGTCAATATCGAAGCCGTTCTGATCATAATTTGGCATCTAGTTTAATTCTACATCCCAAGTTTATTAATTTTTGTCAAAAAAAAATTGTGTATTTTTTGCGAAAAAATCATAAGGGGGAACCCCTACAAATTTTGAAATTACAATCCCAGACTTCGAATTGCCACAACTTTGCCAAATCTAAGCCGATTTTCAATATCGAAGCCATTTTGATCATAATTTGGCATCTAGTTTAATTCTAAATTTCAAGTTTATTAATTTTTTAAAAAAAATAATTGTGTATTTTTTGTGAAAAAATCATAAGGGGGAACCCTTACCAATTTTGAAATTACATTCCCAGACTTCGAATTGCCACAACTTTGCCAAATCTAAGCCGATTTTCAATATCGAAGCCATTTTGATCATAATTTGGCATCTAGTTTAATCCTACATCTCAAGTTTATACATTTTTGAAGAAAAAAAAATATTTTTTATTTGGCGAAAAAAGCATAAGGGGGAACCCTTACTAATTTTCAAATGACATTCCCAGACTTCGAATTGCCACAACTTTATCAAATCTAAACCGATTGTCAATATCGAGGCTATTTTGATCATAATTTGGCATCTAGTTTAATTCTATATCTCAAGTTTATTAATTTTTGAAAAAAAAATTGTGTATTTTTTGCGCAAAAAGCATAAGGGGGAACCCTCACCAATTTTGAAATGCCATCCCCAGACTTCTAATTGCCGCAACTTTGCCAAATCTCAGCCGATTTTCAATATCGAAGCCATTTTGATCATAATTTGGCATCTAGTTTAATTCTTCATTTCAAGTTTATTAATTTTTAAAAAAAAATAATTGTGTATTTTTTGCGAAAAAATCATAAGGGGGAACCCTTACCAATTTTGAAATTACATTCCCAGACTTCGAATTGCCACAACTTTGCCAAATCTAAACCGATTTTCAATATCGAAGCCATTTTGATCATAATTTGGCATCTACTTTAATTCTTCATTTCAAGTTTATAATTTTTGCAAAAAAATAATTGTGTATTTTTTGCGAAAAAATCATAAGGGGGAACCCTTAAAAATTTTGAAATTACAATCCCAGACTTCGAATTGCCACAACTTTGCCAAATCTAAGCCGATTTTCAATATCGAAGCCATTTCGATCATAATTTGGCATCTAGTTTAATTCTACATCTCAAGTTTATTAATTTTTGCAAATAAATAATTGTGTATTTTTTGCGAAAAAATCATAAGGGGGAACCCTTAAAAATTTTGAAATTACATTCCCAGACTTCGAATAGCCACAACTTTGCCAAATCTAAGCCGATTTTTAATATCGAAGCCATTTTTATCATAGTTTGGCATCTAGTTTAATTCTACATCTCAAGTTTATTAATTTTTGAAAAAAAAATTGTGTATATTTTGCGAAAAAAGCATAAGGGGGAACCCTCACCAATTTTGAAATGCCATCCCCAGATTTCTAATTGCCGCAACTTTGCCAAATCTCAGCCGATTTTCAATATCGAAGCCATTTTGATCATAATTTGGCATCTAGTTTAATTCTTCATTTCAAGTTTATTAATTTTTGCAAAAAAATAATTGTGTATTTTTTGTAAAAAATCATAAGGGGAACCCTTACCAATTTTGAAATTACATTCCCAGACTTCGAATTGCCACAACTTTGCCAAATCTAAACCGATTGTCAATATCGAGTCCATTTTGATCATAATTTGGCATCTAGTTTAATTCTATATCTCAAGTTTATTAATTTTTGAAAAAAAAATTGTGTATTTTTTGCGAAAAAAGCATAAGGGGGAACCCTCACCAATTTTGAAATGCCATCCCCAGACTTCGAATTGCCACAACTTTGCCAAATCTAAGCCGTTTTTCAATATCGAAGCCATTTTGATCATAATTTGGCATCTAGTTTAATCCTTCATCTCAAGTTTATACATTTTTGAAAAAAAAATATATTTTTTTTTGGCGAAAAAAGCATAAGGCGGAACCCTTACCAATTTTCAAATGACATTCCCAGACTTCGAATTGCCACAACTTTATCAAATATAAACCGATTGTCAATATCGAGGCCGTTCTGATCATAATTTGGCATCTAGTTTAATTCTACATCTCAAGTTTATTAATTTTTGCAAAAAAAAAATTTGTGTATTTTTTGCGAAAAAATCATAAGGGGGAACCCTTACAAATTTTGAAATTACAATCCCAGACTTCGAATTGCCACAACTTAGCCAAATCTAAGCCGATTTTCAATATCGAAGCCATTTTGATCATAATTTGGCATCTAGTTTAATTCTTCATTTCAAGTTTATTAATTTTTTAAAAAAATAATTGTGTATTTTTTGCGAAAAAAATCATAAGGGGGAACCCTTACAAATTTTGAAATTACAATCCCAGACTTCGAATTGCCACAACTTAGCCAAATCTAAGCCGATTTTCAATATCGAAGCCATTTTGATCATAATTTGGCATCTAGTTTAATCCTACATATCAAGTTTATACATTTTTGAAAAAAAAAAAATTTTTTTATTTTGTGCGAAAAAAGCATAAGGGGGAGGAACCCTTACCAATTGTCAAATGACAATCCCAGACTTCGAATTGCCACAACTTTGCCAAATCTAAGCCGATTTTCAATATCGAAGCCATTTTGATCATAATTTGGCATCTAGTTTAATTCTAAATTTCAAGTTTATTAATTTTTTTAAAAAAATAATTGTGTATTTTTTGCGAAAAAATCATAAGGGGGAACCCTTACCAATTTTGAAATTACATTCCCAGACTTCGAATTGCCACAACTTTGCCAAATCTAAGCCGATTTTCAATATCGAAGCCATTTTGATCATAATTTGGCATCTAGTTTAATCCTACATCTCAAGTTTATACATTTTTGAAGAAAAAAAAATATATTTTTTATTTGGCGAAAAAAGCATAAGGGGGAACCCTTACTAATTTTCAAATGACATTCCCAGACTTCGAATTGCCACAACTTTATCAAATCTAAACCGATTGTCAATATCGAGGCTATTTTGATCATAATTTGGCATCTAGTTTAATTCTATATCTCAAGTTTATTAATTTTTTAAAAAAAAATTGTGTATATTTTGCGAAAAAAGCATAAGGGGGAACCCTCACCAGTTTTGAAATGCCATCCCCAGACTTCGAATTGCCACAACTTTGCCAAATCTAAGCCGATTTTCAATATCGAAGCCATTTTGATCATAATTTGGCATCTAGTTTAATCCTTCATCTCAAGTTTATACATTTTTGAAAAAAAATATATTTTTTTTTGGCGAAAAAAGCATAAGGGGGAACCCTTACCAATTTTCAAATGACATTCCCAGACTTCGAATTGCCACAACTTTATCAAATATAAACCGATTGTCAATATCGAGGCCGTTCTGATCATAATTTGGCATCTAGTTTAATTCTACATCTCAAGTTTATTAATTTTTGAAAAAAAAAATTGTGTATTTTTTGCGAAAAAGGCATAAGGGGGAACCCTCACCAATTTTGAAATGCCATCCCCAGACTTCTAATTGCCGCAACTTTGCCAAATCTCAGCCGATTTTCAATATCGAAGCCATTTTGATCATAATTTGGCATCTAGTTTAATTCTACATCTCAAGTTTATTAATTTTGCAAAAAAAAAATTGTGTATTTTTTGCGAAAAAATCATAAGGGGGAACCCCTACAAATTTTGAAATTACAATCCCAGACTTCGAATTGCCACAACTTTGCCAAATCTAAGCCGATTTTCAATATCGAAGCCATTTTGATCATAATTTGGCATCTAGTTTAATTCTAAATTTCAAGTTTATTAATTTTTTAAAAAAAATAATTGTGTATTTTTTGTGAAAAAATCATAAGGGGGAACCCTTACCAATTTTGAAATTACATTCCCAGACTTCGAATTGCCACAACTTTGCCAAATCTAAGCCGATTTTCAATATCGAAGCCATTTTGATCATAATTTGGCATCTAGTTTAATCCTACATCTCAAGTTTATACATTTTTGAAGAAAAAAAAATATTTTTTATTTGGCGAAAAAAGCATAAGGGGGAACCCTTACTAATTTTCAAATGACATTCCCAGACTTCGAATTGCCACAACTTTATCAAATCTAAACCGATTGTCAATATCGAGGCTATTTTGATCATAATTTGGCATCTAGTTTAATTCTATATCTCAAGTTTATTAATTTTTGAAAAAAAAAATTGTGTATTTTTTGCGAAAAAAGCATAAGGGGGAACCCTCACCAATTTTGAAATGCCATCCCCCAGACTTCTAATTGCCGCAACTTTGCCAAATCTCAGCCGATTTTCAATATCGAAGCCATTTTGATCATAATTTGGCATCTAGTTTAATTCTTCATTTCAAGTTTATTAATTTTTAAAAAAAAATAATTGTGTATTTTTTGCGAAAAAAATCATAAGGGGGAACCCTTACCAATTTTGAAATTACATTCCCAGACTTCGAATTGCCACAACTTTGCCAAATCTAAACCGATTTTCAATATCGAAGCCATTTTGATCATAATTTGGCATCTAGTTTAATTCTTTATTTCAAGTTTATAATTTTTGCAAAAAAATAATTGTGTATTTTTTGCGAAAAAATCATAAGGGGGAACCCTTAAAAATTTTGAAATTACAATCCCAGACTTCGAATTGCCACAACTTTGCCAAATCTAAGCCGATTTTCAATATCGAAGCCATTTCGATCATAATTTGGCATCTAGTTTAATTCTACATCTCAAGTTTATTAATTTTTGCAAATAAATAATTGTGTATTTTTTGCGAAAAAATCATAAGGGGGAACCCTTAAAAATTTTGAAATTACATTCCCAGACTTCGAATTGCCACAACTTTGCCAAATCTAAGCCGATTTTCAATATCGAAGCCATTTTGATCATAATTTGGCATCTAGTTTAATTCTACATCTCAAGTTTATTAATTTTTAAAAAAAATAATTGTGTATATTTTGCGAAAAAAGCATAAGGGGGAACCCTCACCAATTTTGAAATGCCATCCCCAGATTTCTAATTGCCGCAACTTTGCCAAATCTCAGCCGATTTTCAATATCGAAGCCATTTTGATCATAATTTGGCATCTAGTTTAATCCTACATCTCAAGTTTATACATTTTTGAAGAAAAAAAAATATATTTTTTATTTGGCGAAAAAAGCATAAGGGGGAACCCTTACTAATTTTCAAATGACATTCCCAGACTTCGAATTGCCACAACTTTATCAAATCTAAACCGATTGTCAATATCGAGGCTATTTTGATCATAATTTGGCATCTAGTTTAATTCTATATCTCAAGTTTATTAATTTTTTAAAAAAAAATTGTGTATATTTTGCGAAAAAAGCATAAGGGGGAACCCTCACCAGTTTTGAAATGCCATCCCCAGACTTCGAATTGCCACAACTTTGCCAAATCTAAGCCGATTTTCAATATCGAAGCCATTTTGATCATAATTTGGCATCTAGTTTAATCCTTCATCTCAAGTTTATACATTTTTGAAAAAAAAATATATTTTTTTTTGGCGAAAAAAGCATAAGGCGGAACCCTTACCAATTTTCAAATGACATTCCCAGACTTCGAATTGCCACAACTTTATCAAATATAAACCGATTGTCAATATCGAGGCCGTTCTGATCATAATTTGGTATCTAGTTTAATTCTACATCTCAAGTTTATTAATTTTTGAAAAAAAAAAATTGTGTATTTTTTGCGAAAAAGGCATAAGGGGGAACCCTCACCAATTTTGAAATGCCATCCCCAGACTTCTAATTGCCGCAACTTTGCCAAATCTCAGCCGATTTTCAATATCGAAGCCATTTTGATCATAATTTGGCATCTAGTTTAATTCTACATCTCAAGTTTATTAATTTTTGCAAAAAAAAATTGTGTATTTTTTGCGAAAAAATCATAAGGGGGAACCCCTACAAATTTTGAAATTACAATCCCAGACTTCGAATTGCCACAACTTTGCCAAATCTAAGCCGATTTTCAATATCGAAGCCATTTTGATCATAATTTGGCATCTAGTTTAATTCTAAATTTCAAGTTTATTAATTTTTTAAAAAAAATAATTGTGTATTTTTTGTGAAAAAATCATAAGGGGGAACCCTTACCAATTTTGAAATTACATTCCCAGACTTCGAATTGCCACAACTTTGCCAAATCTAAGCCGATTTTCAATATCGAAGCCATTTTGATCATAATTTGGCATCTAGTTTAATCCTACATCTCAAGTTTATACATTTTTGAAGAAAAAAAAATATTTTTTATTTGGCGAAAAAAGCATAAGGGGGAACCCTTACTAATTTTCAAATGACATTCCCAGACTTCGAATTGCCACAACTTTATCAAATCTAAACCGATTGTCAATATCGAGGCTATTTTGATCATAATTTGGCATCTAGTTTAATTCTATATCTCAAGTTTATTAATTTTTGAAAAAAAAATTGTGTATTTTTTGCGAAAAAAGCATAAGGGGGAACCCTCACCAATTTTGAAATGCCATCCCCAGACTTCTAATTGCCGCAACTTTGCCAAATCTCAGCCGATTTTCAATATCGAAGCCATTTTGATCATAATTTGGCATCTAGTTTAATTCTTCATTTCAAGTTTATTAATTTTTAAAAAAATAATTGTGTATTTTTTGCGAAAAAATCATAAGGGGGAACCCTTACCAATTTTGAAATTACATTCCCAGACTTCGAATTGCCACAACTTTGCCAAATCTAAACCGATTTTCAATATCGAAGCCATTTTGATCATAATTTGGCATCTAGTTTAATTCTTTATTTCAAGTTTATAATTTTTGCAAAAAAATAATTGTGTATTTTTTGCGAAAAAAATCATAAGGGGGAACCCTTAAAAATTTTGAAATTACAATCCCAGACTTCGAATTGCCACAACTTTGCCAAATCTAAGCCGATTTTCAATATCGAAGCCATTTCGATCATAATTTGGCATCTAGTTTAATTCTACATCTCAAGTTTATTAATTTTTGCAAATAAATAATTGTGTATTTTTTGCGAAAAAATCATAAGGGGGAACCCTTAAAAATTTTGAAATTACATTCCCAGACTTCGAATAGCCACAACTTTGCCAAATCTAAGCCGATTTTTAATATCGAAGCCATTTTTATCATAGTTTGGCATCTAGTTTAATTCTACATCTCAAGTTTATTAATTTTTGCAAATAAATAATTGTGTATTTTTTGCGAAAAAATCATAAGGGGGAACCCTTAAAAATTTTGAAATTACATTCCCAGACTTCGAATAGCCACAACTTTGCCAAATCTAAGCCGATTTTTAATATCGAAGCCATTTTTATCATAGTTTGGCATCTAGTTTAATTCTACATCTCAAGTTTATTAATTTTTGAAAAAAAAATTGTGTATATTTTGCGAAAAAAAGCATAAGGGGGAACCCTCACCAATTTTGAAATGCCATCCCCAGATTTCTAATTGCCGCAACTTTGCCAAATCTCAGCCGATTTTCAATATCGAAGCCATTTTGATCATAATTTGGCATCTAGTTTAATTCTACATCTCAAGTTTATTAATTTTTGCAAAAAAATAATTGTGTATTTTTTGTAAAAAATCATAAGGGGGAACCCTTACAAATTTTGAAATTACAATCCCAGACTTCGAATTGCCACAACTTTGCCAAATCTAAGCCGATTTTCAATATCGAAGCCATTTTGATCATAATTTGGCATCTAGTTTAATTATTCATTTCAAGTTTATTAATTTTTAAAAAAAAAAAATTGAGTATTTTTTGCGAAAAAATCATAAGGGGGAACCCTTACCAATTTTGAAATTACATTCCCAGACTTCGAATTGCCACAACTTTGCCAAATCTAAACCGATTGTCAATATCGAGTCCATTTTGATCATAATTTGGCATCTAGTTTAATTCTATATCTCAAGTTTATTAATTTTTGAAAAAAAAATTGTGTATTTTTTGCGAAAAAAGCATAAGGGGGAACCCTCACCAATTTTGAAATGCCATCCCCAGACTTCTAATTGCCGCAACTTTGCCAAATCTCAGCCGATTTTCAATATCGAAGCCATTTTGATCATAATTTGGCATCTAGTTAGTTCTACATCTCAAGTTTATACATTTTTGAAAAAAAAAAATGTTTTTTTTTTTGGCGAAAAAAGCATAAGGGGGAACCCTTACCAATTTTCAAATGACATTCCCAGAATTCGAATTGCCACAACTTTGTCAAATCTAAACCGATTGTCAATATCGAAGCCGTTCTGATCATAATTTGGCATCGCGTTTAATTCTACATCTCAAGTTTATTAATTTTTGAAAAAAAAAATTGTGTATTTTTTGCGAAAAAAGCATAAAGGGGAACCCTCACCAATTTTGAAATGCCATCCCCAGACTTCTAATTGCCGCAACTTTGCCAAATCTCAGCCGATTTTCAATATCGAAGCCATTTTGATCATAATTTGGCATCTAGTTTAATTCTACATCTCAAGTTTATTAATTTTTGCAAAAAAATAATTGTGTATTTTTTGCGAAAAAAATCATAAGGGGGAACCCTTACAAATTTTGAAATTACAATCCCAGACTTCGAATTGCCACAGCTTTGCCAAATCTAAGCCGATTTTCAATATCGAAGCCATTTTGATCATAATTTGGCATCTAGTTTAATTCTACATTTCAAGTTTATTAATTTTTAAAAAAAAATAATTGTGTATTTTTTGCGAAAAAATCATAAGGGGGAACCCTTACCAATTTTGAAATGACATTCCCAGACTTCGAATTGCCACAACTTTATCAAATATAAACCGATTGTCAATATCGAGGCCATTTTGATCATAATTTGGCATCTAGTTTAATTCTACATCTCAAGTTTATTAATTTTTGAAAAAAAAATTGTGTATTTTTTGCGAAAAAAGCATAAGGGGGAACCCTTACCAATTTTGAAATGCCATCCCCAGACTTCTAATTGCCGCAACTTTGCCAAATCTCAGCCGATTTTCAATATCGAAGCCATTTTGATCATAATTTGGCATCTAGTTTAATTCTACATCTTAAGTTTATTAATTTTTGCAAAAAAATAATTGTGTATTTTTTGCGAAAAAATCATAAGGGGGAACCCTTACAAATTTTGAAACTACAATCCCAGACTTCGAATTGCCACAACTTTGCCAAATCTAAGCCGATTTTCAATATCGAAGCCATTTTGATCATAATTTGGCATCTAGTTTAATTCTTTATTTCAAGTTTATTAATTTTTAAAAAAAAATAATTGTGTATTTTTTGCGAAAAAATCATAAGGGGGAACCCTTACCAATTTTGAAATTACATTCCCAGACTTCGAATTGCCACAACTTTGCCAAATCTAAGCCGATTTTCAATATCGAAGCCATTTTGATCATAATTTGGCATCTAGTTTAATCCTACATCTCAAGTTTATACATTTTTGAAAAAAAAAATATTTTTTATTTGGCGAAAAAAGCATAAGGGGGAACCCTTACCAATTTTCAAATGACATTCCCAGACTTCGAATTGCCACAACTTTATCAAATCTAAACCGATTGTCAATATCGAGGCCATTTTGATCATAATTTGGCATCTAGTTTAATTCTATATCTCAAGTTTATTAATTTTTGAAAAAAATTGTGTATTTTTTGCGAAAAAAGCATAAGGGGGAACCCTCACCAATTTTGAAATGCCATCCCCAGACTTCTAATTGCCGCAACTTTGCCAAATCTCAGCCGATTTTCAATATCGAAGCCATTTTGATCATAATTTGGCATCTAGTTTAATTCTACATCTCAAGTTTAAACATTTTTGAAAAAAAAAAATGTTTTTTTTTTTGGCGAAAAAAGCATAAGGGGGAACCCTTACCAATTTTCAAATGACATTCCCAGACTTCGAATTGCCACAACTTTATCAAATCTAAACCGATTGTCAATATCGAGGCCATTTTGATCATAATTTGGCATCTAGTTTAATTCTATATCTCAAGTTTATTAATTTTTGAAAAAAATTGTGTATTTTTTGCGAAAAAAGCATAAGGGGGAACCCTCACCAATTTTGAAATGCCATCCCCAGACTTCTAATTGCCGCAACTTTGCCAAATCTCAGCCGATTTTCAATATCGAAGCCATTTTGATCATAATTTGGCATCTAGTTTAATTCTTCATTTCAAGTTTATTAATTTTTAAAAAAAATAATTGTGTATTTTTTGCGAAAAAATCATAAGGGGGAACCCTTACCAATTTTGAAATTACATTCCCAGACTTCGAATTGCCACAACTTTGCCAAATCTAAGCCGATTTTCAATATCGAAGCCATTTTGATCATAATTTGGCATCTAGTTTAATTCTTCATTTCAAGTTTATTAATTTTTAAAAAAAAATTATTGTGTATTTTTTGCGAAAAAATCATAAGGGGGAACCCTTACCAATTTTGAAATTACATTCCCAGACTTCGAATTGCCACAACTTTGCCAAATCTAAGCCGATTTTCAATATCGAAGCCATTTTGATCATAATTTGGCATCTAGTTTAATCCTACATCTCAAGTTTATACATTTTTGAAAAAAAAAATATTTTTTATTTTTCGAAAAAAGCATAAGGGGAATCCTTACCAATTTTCAAATGACATTCCCAGACTTCGAATTGCCACAACTTTATCAAATCTAAACCGATTGTCAATATCGAGTCCATTTTGATCATAATTTGGCATCTAGTTTAATTCTATATCTCAAGTTTATTAATTTTTGAAAAAAAAATTGTGTATTTTTTGCGAAAAAAGCATAAGGGGGAACCCTCACCAATTTTGAAATGCCATCCCCAGACTTCTAATTGCCGCAACTTTGCCAAATCTCAGCCGATTTTCAATATCGAAGCCATTTTGATCATAATTTGGCATCTAGTTAGTTCTACATCTCAAGTTTATACATTTTTGAAAAAAAAAAAATTTTTTTTTTTTGGCGAAAAAAGCATAAGGGGGAACCCTTACCAATTTTCAAATGACATTCCCAGACTTCGAATTGCCACAACTTTGTCAAATCTAAACCGATTGTCAATATCGAAGCCGTTCTGATCATAATTTGGCATCTAGTTTAATTCTACATCTCAAGTTTATTAATTTTTGAAAAAAAAAATTGTGTATTTTTTGCGAAAAAAGCATAAGGGGGAACCCTCACCAATTTTGAAATGCCATCCCCAGACTTCTAATTGCCGCAACTTTGCCAAATCTCAGCCGATTTTCAATATCGAAGCCATTTTGATCATAATTTGGCATCTAGTTTAATTCTACATCTCAAGTTTATTAATTTTTGCAAAAAAATAATTGTGTATTTTTTGCGAAAAAATGATAAGGGGGAACCCTTACAAATTTTGAAATTACAATCCCAGACTTCGAATTGCCACAACTTTGCCAAATCTAAGCCGATTTTCAATATCGAATCCATTTTGATCATAATTTGGCATCTAGTTTAATTCTTCATTTCAAGTTTATTAATTTTTAAAAAAAAATAATTGTGTATTTTTGGCGAAAAAATCATAAGGGGGAACCCTTACCAATTTTGAAATTACATTCCCAGACTTCGAATTGCCACAACTTTGCCAAATCTAAGCCGATTTTCAATATCGAAGCCATTTTGATCATAATTTGGCATCTAGTTTATTCCTATATCTCAAGTTTATACATTTTTGAAAAAAAAAAATATTTTTTATTTGGCGAAAAAAGCATAAGGGGGAACCCTTACCAATTTTCAAATGACATTCCCAGACTTCGAATTGCCACAACTTTGTCAAATCTAAACCGATTGTCAATATCGAAGCCGTTCTGATCATAATTTGGCATCTAGTTTAATTCTACATCTCAAGTTTATTAATTTTTGAAAAAAAAATTGTGTATTTTTTGCGAAAAAAGCATAAGGGGGAACCCTCACCAATTTTGAAATGCCATCCCCAGACTTCTAATTGCCGCAACTTTGCCAAATCTCAGCCGATTTTCAATATCGAAGCCATTTTGATCATAATTTGGCATCTAGTTTAATTCTACATCTCAAGTTTATTAATTTTTGCAAAAAAATAATTGTGTATTTTTTGCGAAAAAATCATAAGGGGGAACCCTTACAAATTTTGAAATTACAATCCCAGACTTCGAATTGCCACAACTTTGCCAAATCTAAGCCGATTTTCAATATCGAAGCCATTTTGATCATAATTTGGCATCTAGTTTAATTCTACATTTCAAGTTTATAAATTTTTTAATAAAAATAATTGTGTAATTTATGCGAAAAAGTCATAAGGGGGAACCCTTACCAATTTTGAAATTACATTCCCAGACTTCGAATTGCCACAACTTTGCCAAATCTAAGCCGATTTTCAATATCGAAGCCATTTTGATCATAATTTGGCATCTAGTTTAATCCTACATCTCAAGTTTATACATTTTTGAAAAAAAAAATATTTTTTATTTGGCGAAAAAAGCATAAGGGGGAACCCTTACAAATTTTGAAATTACATTTCCAGACTTCGAATTGCCACAACTTTGCCAAATCTAAGCCGATTTTTAATATCGAAGCCATTCTGTACATAGTTTGGCATCTAGTTTAATTCTACATCTCAAGTTTATTAATTTTTGAAAAAAAAATTGTGTATATTTTGCGAAAAAAGCATAAGGGGGAACCCTTACCAATTTTGAAATTACATTCCCAGACTTCGAATTGCCACAACTTTGCCAAATTTAAGCCGATTTTCAATATCGAAGCCATTTTGATCATAATTTGGCATCTAGTTTAATCCTACATCTCAAGTTTATACATTTTTGAAAAAAAAAATATTTTTATTTGGCGAAAAAAGCATAAGGGGGAACCCTTACCAATTTTCAAATGACATTCCCAGCCACAACTTTATCAAATCTAAACCGATTGTCAATATCGAGGCCATTTTGATCATAATTTGGCATCTAGTTTAATTGTATATCTCAAGTTTATTAATTTTTGAAAAAAAAATGGTGTATTTTTTGCGCAAAAATCATAAGGGGGAACCCTTACAAATTTTGAAATTACAATCCCAGACTTCGAATTGCCACAACTTTGCCAAATCTAAGCCGATTTTCAATATCGAAGCCATTTCGATCATAATTTGGCATCTAGTTTAATTCTACATCTCAAGTTTATTAATTTTTGCAAATAAATAATTGTGTATTTTTTGCGAAAAAATCATAAGGGGGAACCCTTACAAATTTTGAAATTACATTTCCAGACTTCGAATTGCCACAACTTTGCCAAATCTAAGCCGATTTTTAATATCGAAGCCATTCTGATCATAGTTTGGCATCTAGTTTAATTCTACATCTCAAGTTTATTAATTTTTGAAAAAAAAATTGTGTATATTTTGCGAAAAAAGCATAAGGGGGAACCCTCACCAATTTTGAAATAACATTCCCAGACTTCGAAATGCCGCAACTTTGCCAAATCTAAGCCGATTTTCAATATCGAAGCCATTTTGATCATAATTTGGCATCTAGTTTAATTCTACATTTCAAGTTTATTAATTTTTTAAAAAAAATAATTGTGTATTTTTTGCGAAAAAATCATAAGGGGGAACCCTTACCAATTTTGAAATTACATTCCCAGACTTCGAATTGCCACAAATTTGCCAAATCTAAGCCGATTTTCAATATCGAAGCCATTTTGATCATAATTTGGCATCTAGTTTAATCCTTCATCTCAAGTTTATACATTTTTGAAAAAAAAAATTGTGTATTTTTTGCGAAAAAAGCATAAGGGGGAACCCTCACCAATTTTGAAATGCCATTCCCAGACTTCGAATTGCCACAACTTTGTCAAATCTCAACCGATTGTCAATATCGAAGCCATTCTGATCATAATTTGGCATCTAGTTTAATCCTACATCTCAAGTTTATACATTTTTAAAAAAAAAAATATTTTTTATTTGGCGAAAAAAGCATAAGGGGGAACCCTTACCAATTTTGAAATGCCATCCCCAGACTTCTAATTGCCGCAACTTTGCCAAATCTCAGCCGATTTTCAATATCGAAGCCATTTTGATCATAATTTGGCATCTTGTTTAATTCTACATCTCAAGTTTATACATTTTTGAAAAAAAAAAATGTTTTTTTTTTGGCGAAAAAAGCATAAGGGGGAACCCTTACCAATTTTCAAATGACATTCCCAGACTTCGAATTGCCACAACTTTGTCAAATCTAAACCGATTGTCAATATCGAAGCCGTTCTGATCATAATTTGGCATCTAGTTTAATTCTACATCTCAAGTTTATTAATTTTTGAAAAAAAAAATTGTGTATTTTTTGCGAAAAAAGCATAAGGGGGAACCCTCACCAATTTTGAAATGCCATCCCCAGACTTCTAATTGCCGCAACTTTGCCAAATCTCAGCCGATTTTCAATATCGAAGCCATTTTGATCATAATTTGGCATCTAGTTTAATTCTACATCTCAAGTTTATACATTTTTGAAAAAAAAAAAATATTTTTTATTTGGCGAAAAAAGCATAAGGGGGAACCCTTACCAATTTTGAAATGCCATCCCCAGACTTCTAATTGCCGCAACTTTGCCAAATCTCAGCCGATTTTCAATATCGAAGCCATTTTGATCATAATTTGGCATCTAGTTTAATCCTTCATCTCAAGTTTATACATTTTTGAAAAAAAAAATTGTGTATTTTTTGCGAAAAAAGCATAAGGGGGAACCCTCACCAATTTTGAAATGCCATTCCCAGACTTCGAATTGCCACAACTTTGTCAAATCTCAACCGATTGTCAATATCGAAGCCGTTCTGATCATAATTTGGCATCTAGTTTAATCCTACATCTCAAGTTTATACATTTTTAAAAAAAAAAAAATATTTTTTATTTGGCGAAAAAAGCATAAGGGGGAACCCTTACCAATTTTGAAATGCCATCCCCAGACTTCTAATTGCCGCAACTTTGCCAAATCTCAGCCGATTTTCAATATCGAAGCCATTTTGATCATAATTTGGCATCTTGTTTAATTCTACATCTCAAGTTTATACATTTTTGAAAAAAAAAAATGTTTTTTTTTTGGCGAAAAAAGCATAAGGGGGAACCCTTACCAATTTTCAAATGACATTCCCAGACTTCGAATTGCCACAACTTTGTCAAATCTAAACCGATTGTCAATATCGAAGCCGTTCTGATCATAATTTGGCATCTAGTTTAATTCTACATCTCAAGTTTATTAATTTTTGAAAAAAAAAATTGTGTATTTTTTGCGAAAAAAGCATAAGGGGGAACCCTCACCAATTTTGAAATGCCATCCCCAGACTTCTAATTGCCGCAACTTTGCCAAATCTCAGCCGATTTTCAATATCGAAGCCATTTTGATCATAATTTGGCATCTAGTTTAATTCTACATCTCAAGTTTATTAATTTTTGCAAAAAAATAATTGTGTATTTTTTGCGAAAAAATCATAATGGGGAACCCTTACAAATTTTGAAATTACAATCCCAGACTTCGAATTGCCACAACTTTGCCAAATCTAAGCCGATTTTCAATATCGAAGCCATTTTGATCATAATTTGGCATCTAGTTTAATTCTACATTTCAAGTTTATAAATTTTTTAATAAAAATAATTGTGTAATTTTTGCGAAAAAGTCATAAGGGGGAACCCTTACCAATTTTGAAATTACATTCCCAGACTTCGAATTGCCACAACTTTGCCAAATCTAAGCCGATTTTCAATATCGAAGCCATTTTGATCATAATTTGGCATCTAGTTTAATCCTACATCTCAAGTTTATACATTTTTGAAAAAAAAATATTTTTTATTTGGCGAAAAAAGCATAAGGGGGAACCCTTACAAATTTTGAAATTACATTTCCAGACTTCGAATTGCCACAACTTTGCCAAATCTAAGCCGATTTTTAATATCGAAGCCATTCTGTACATAGTTTGGCATCTAGTTTAATTCTACATCTCAAGTTTATTAATTTTTGAAAAAAAAATTGTGTATATTTTGCGAAAAAAGCATAAGGGGGAACCCTTACCAATTTTGAAATTACATTCCCAGACTTCGAATTGCCACAACTTTGCCAAATTTAAGCCGATTTTCAATATCGAAGCCATTTTGATCATAATTTGGCATCTAGTTTAATCCTACATCTCAAGTTTATACATTTTTGAAAAAAAAAAATATTTTTTATTTGGCGAAAAAGCATAAGGGGGAACCCTTACCAATTTTCAAATGACATTCCCAGCCACAACTTTATCAAATCTAAACCGATTGTCAATATCGAGGCCATTTTGATCATAATTTGGCATCTAGTTTAATTGTATATCTCAAGTTTATTAATTTTTGAAAAAAAAATGGTGTATTTTTTGCGCAAAAATCATAAGGGGGAACCCTTACAAATTTTGAAATTACAATCCCAGACTTCGAATTGCCACAACTTTGCCAAATCTAAGCCGATTTTCAATATCGAAGCCATTTCGATCATAATTTGGCATCTAGTTTAATTCTACATCTCAAGTTTATTAATTTTTGCAAATAAATAATTGTGTATTTTTTTGCGAAAAAAATCATAAGGGGGAACCCTTACAAATTTTGAAATTACATTTCCAGACTTCGAATTGCCACAACTTTGCCAAATCTAAGCCGATTTTTAATATCGAAGCCATTCTGATCATAGTTTGGCATCTAGTTTAATTCTACATCTCAAGTTTATTAATTTTTGAAAAAAAAAATTGTGTATATTTTGCGAAAAAAGCATAAGGGGGAACCCTCACCAATTTTGAAATAACATTCCCAGACTTCGAAATGCCGCAACTTTGCCAAATCTAAGCCGATTTTCAATATCGAAGCCATTTTGATCATAATTTGGCATCTAGTTTAATTCTACATTTCAAGTTTATTAATTTTTTAAAAAAAATAATTGTGTATTTTTTGCGAAAAAATCATAAGGGGGAACCCTTACCAATTTTGAAATTACATTCCCAGACTTCGAATTGCCACAAATTTGCCAAATCTAAGCCGATTTTCAATATCGAAGCCATTTTGATCATAATTTGGCATCTAGTTTAATCCTTCATCTCAAGTTTATACATTTTTGAAAAAAAAAATTGTGTATTTTTTGCGAAAAAAAGCATAAGGGGGAACCCTCACCAATTTTGAAATGCCATTCCCAGACTTCGAATTGCCACAACTTTGTCAAATCTCAACCGATTGTCAATATCGAAGCCGTTCTGATCATAATTTGGCATCTAGTTTAATCCTACATCTCAAGTTTATACATTTTTAAAAAAAAAAAATATTTTTTATTTGGCGAAAAAAGCATAAGGGGGAACCCTTACCAATTTTGAAATGCCATCCCCAGACTTCTAATTGCCGCAACTTTGCCAAATCTCAGCCGATTTTCAATATCGAAGCCATTTTGATCATAATTTGGCATCTTGTTTAATTCTACATCTCAAGTTTATACATTTTTGAAAAAAAAAAATGTTTTTTTTTTGGCGAAAAAAGCATAAGGGGGAACCCTTACCAATTTTCAAATGACATTCCCAGACTTCGAATTGCCACAACTTTGTCAAATCTAAACCGATTGTCAATATCGAAGCCGTTCTGATCATAATTTGGCATCTAGTTTAATTCTACATCTCAAGTTTATTAATTTTTGAAAAAAAAAATTGTGTATTTTTTGCGAAAAAAGCATAAGGGGGAACCCTCACCAATTTTGAAATGCCATCCCCAGACTTCTAATTGCCGCAACTTTGCCAAATCTCAGCCGATTTTCAATATCGAAGCCATTTTGATCATAATTTGGCATCTAGTTTAATTCTACATCTCAAGTTTATACATTTTTGAAAAAAAAAAAATATTTTTTATTTGGCGAAAAAAGCATAAGGGGGAACCCTTACCAATTTTGAAATGCCATCCCCAGACTTCTAGTTGCCGCAACTTTGCCAAATCTCAGCCGATTTTCAATATCGAAGCCATTTTGATCATAATTTGGCATCTAGTTTAATCCTTCATCTCAAGTTTATACATTTTTGAAAAAAAAAATTGTGTATTTTTTGCGAAAAAAGCATAAGGGGGAACCCTCACCAATTTTGAAATGCCATCCCCAGACTTCGAATTGCCACAACTTTGTCAAATCTCAACCGATTGTCAATATCGAAGCCGTTCTGATCATAATTTGGCATCTAGTTTAATCCTACATCTCAAGTTTATACATTTTTAAAAAAAAAATATTTTTTATTTGGCGAAAAAAGCATAAGGGGGAACCCTTACCAATTTTGAAATGCCATCCCCAGACTTCTAATTGCCGCAACTTTGCCAAATCTCAGCCGATTTTCAATATCGAAGCCATTTTGATCATAATTTGGCATCTTGTTTAATTCTACATCTCAAGTTTATACATTTTTGAAAAAAAAAATGTTTTTTTTTTTGGCGAAAAAGCATAAGGGGGAACCCTTACCAATTTTCAAATGACATTCCCAGACTTCGAATTGCCACAACTTTGTCAAATCTAAACCGATTGTCAATATCGAAGCCGTTCTGATCATAATTTGGCATCTAGTTTAATTCTACATCTCAAGTTTATTAATTTTTGAAAAAAAAATTGTGTATTTTTTGCGAAAAAAGCATAAGGGGGAACCCTCACCAATTTTGAAATGCCATCCCCAGACTTCTAATTGCCGCAACTTTGCCAAATCTCAGCCGATTTTCAATATCGAAGCCATTTTTGATAATAATTTGGCATCTAGTTTAATTCTACATCTCAAGTTTATACATTTTTGAAAAAAAAAAATATTTTTTATTTGGCGAAAAAAGCATAAGGGGGAACCCTTACCAATTTTGAAATGCCATCCCCAGACTTCTAATTGCCGCAACTTTGCCAAATCTCAGCCGATTTTCAATATCGAAGCCATTTTGATCATAATTTGGCATCTAGTTTAATTCTACATCTCAAGTTTATACATTTTTGAAAAAAAAAATTGTGTATTTTTTGCGAAAAAAGCATAAGGGGGAACCCTCACCAATTTTGAAATGCCATTCCCAGACTTCGAATTGCCACAACTTTGTCAAATCTCAACCGATTGTCAATATCGAAGCCGTTCTGATCATAATTTGGCATCTAGTTTAATCCTACATCTCAAGTTTATACATTTTTGAAAAAAAAAAATATTTTTTATTTGGCGAAAAAAGCATAAGGGGGAACCCTTACCAATTTTGAAATGCCATCCCCAGACTTCTAATTGCCGCAACTTTGCCAAATCTCAGCCGATTTTCAATATCGAAGCCATTTTGATCATAATTTGGCATCTAGTTTAATTCTACATCTCAAGTTTATACATTTTTGAAAAAAAAAAATGTTTTTTTTTTGGCGAAAAAAGCATAAGGGGGAACCCTTACCAATTTTCAAATGACATTCCCAGACTTCGAATTGCCACAACTTTGTCAAATCTAAACCGATTGTCAATATCGAAGCCGTTCTGATCATAATTTGGCATCTAGTTTAATTCTACATCTCAAGTTTATTAATTTTTGAAAAAAAAATGTTTTTTTTTTGGCGAAAAAAGCATAAGGGGGAACCCTTACCAATTTTCAAATGACATTCCCAGACTTCGAATTGCCACAACTTTATCAAATCTAAACCGATTGTCAATATCGAGGCCATTTTGATCATAATTTGGCATCTAGTTTAATTTTTCATTTCAAGTTTATTAATTTTTAAAAATAAACAATTGTGTATTTTTTGCGAAAAAATCATAAGGGGGAACCCTTACAGATTTTGAAATTACAATCCCAGACTTCGAATTGCCACAACTTTGCCAAATCTAAGCCGATTTTCAATATCGAAGCCATTTCGATCATAATTTGGCATCAAGTTTAATTCTACATCTCAAGTTTATTAATTTTTGCAAATAAAAAATGGTGTATTTTTTGCGAAAAAATCATAAGGGGGAACCCTTACAAATTTTGAAATTACATTCCCAGACTTCGAATTGCCACAACTTTGCCAAATCTAATCCGATTTTTAATATCGAAGCCGTTCTGATCATAGTTTGGCATCTAGTTTTATTCTACATCTCAAGTTTATTAATTTTTAAAAAAAAATTGTGTATTTTTTGCGAAAAAAGCATAAGGGGGAACCCTCACCAGTTTTGAAATGCCAGCCCCAGACTTCGAATTGCCGCAACTTTGCCAAATCTCAGCCGATTTTCAATATCGAAGCCATTTTGATCATAATTTGGCATCTAGTTTAATTCTACATCTCAAGTTTATTAATTCTTGCAAAAAAATAATTGTGTATTTTTTGCGAAAAAATCATAAGGGGAACCCTTATCAATTTTGAAATAACATTCCCAGACTTCGAATTGCCGCAACTTTGCCAAATCTAAGCCGATTTTCAATATCGAAGCCATTTTGATCATAATTTGGCATCAAGTTTAATTCTACATTTCAAGTTTATTAATTTTTTAAAAAAAATAATGGTGTATTTTTTGCGAAAAAATCATAAGGGGGAACCCTTACCAATTTTGAAATTACATTCCCAGACTTCGAATTGCCACAACTTTGCCAAATCTAAGCCGATTTTCAATATCGAAGCCATTTTGATCATAATTTGGCATCAAGTTTAATTCTACATTTCAAGTTTATTAATTTTTTAAAAAAAATAATTGTGTATTTTTTGCGAAAAAATCATAAGGGGGAACCCTTACCAATTTTGAAATTACATTCCCAGACTTCGAATTGCCACAACTTTGTCAAATCTAAACCGATTGTCAATATCGAAGCCGTTCTGATCATAATTTGGCATCTAGTTTAATCCTACATCTCAAGTTTATACATTTTTTAAAAAAAAAATATTTTTTATTTGGCGAAAAAAGCATAAGGGGGAACCCTTACCAATTTTGAAATGCCATCCCCAGACTTCTAATTGCCGCAACTTTGCCAAATCTCAGCCGATTTTCAATATCGAAGCCATTTTGATCATAATTTGGCATCTTGTTTAATTCTACATCTCAAGTTTATACATTTTTGAAACAAAAAAATGTTTTTTTTTTTGGCGAAAAAAGCATAAGGGGGAACCCTTACCAATTTTCAAATGACATTCCCAGACTTCGAATTGCCACAACTTTGTCAAATCTAAACCGATTGTCAATATCGAAGCCGTTCTGATCATAATTTGGCATCTAGTTTAATTCTACATCTCAAGTTTATTAATTTTTGAAAAAAAAAATTGTGTATTTTTTGCGAAAAAAGCATAAGGGGGAACCCTCACCAATTTTGAAATGCCATCCCCAGACTTCTAATTGCCGCAACTTTGCCAAATCTCAGCCGATTTTCAATATCGAAGCCATTTTGATCATAATTTGGCATCTAGTTTAATTCTACATCTCAAGTTTATTAATTTTTGCAAACAATTAATTGTGTATTTTTTGCGAAAAAATCATAAGGGGGAACCCTTACAAATTTTGAAATTACATTCCCAGACTTCGAATTGCCACAACTTTGCCAAATCTAAGCCGATTTTCAATATCGAAGCCATTTTGATCATAATTTGGCATCTAGTTTAATCCTTCATCTCAAGTTTATACATTTTTGAAAAAAAAAAAATATTTTTTATTTGGCGAAAAAAGCATCGAAGCCATTTTGATCATAATTTGGCATCTAGTTTAATTCTACATCTCAAGTTTATTAATTCTTGCAAAAAAATAATTGTGTATTTTTTGCGAAAAAATCATAAGGGGGAACCCTTATCAATTTTGAAATAACATTCCCAGACTTCGAATTGCCGCAACTTTGCCAAATCTAAGCCGATTTTCAATATCGAAGCCATTTTGATCATAATTTGGCATCAAGTTTAATTCTACATTTCAAGTTTATTAATTTTTTAATAAAAATAATGGTGTATTTTTTGCGAAAAAATCATAAGGGGGAACCCTTACCAATTTTGAAATTACATTCCCAGACTTCGAATTGCCACAACTTTGCCAAATCTAAGCCGATTTTCAATATCGAAGCCATTTTGATCATAATTTGGCATCTAGTTTAATTCTACATTTCAAGTTTATTAATTTTTTAAAAAAATAATTGTGTATTTTTTGCGAAAAAATCATAAGGGGGAACCCTTACCAATTTTGAAATTACATTCCCAGACTTCGAATTGCCACAACTTTGTCAAATCTCAACCGATTGTCAATATCGAAGCCGTTCTGATCATAATTTGGCATCTAGTTTAATCCTACATCTCAAGTTTATACATTTTTAAAAAAAAAAAAAATATTTTTTATTTGGCGAAAAAAGCATAAGGGGGAACCCTTACCAATTTTGAAATGCCATCCCCAGACTTCTAATTGCCGCAACTTTGCCAAATCTCAGCCGATTTTCAATATCGAAGCCATTTTGATCATAATTTGGCATCTTGTTTAATTCTACATCTCAAGTTTATACATTTCTGAAACAAAAAAATGTTTTTTTTTTTGGCGAAAAAAGCATAAGGGGGAACCCTTACCAATTTTCAAATGACATTCCCAGACTTCGAATTGCCACAACTTTGTCAAATCTAAACCGATTGTCAATATCGAAGCCGTTCTGATCATAATTTGGCATCTAGTTTAATTCTACATCTCAAGTTTATTAATTTTTGAAAAAAAAAATTGTGTATTTTTTGCGAAAAAAGCATAAGGGGGAACCCTCACCAATTTTGAAATGCCATCCCCAGACTTCTAATTGCCGCAACTTTGCCAAATCTCAGCCGATTTTCAATATCGAAGCCATTTTGATCATAATTTGGCATCTAGTTTAATTCTACATCTCAAGTTTATTAATTTTTGCAAACAATTAATTGTGTATTTTTTGCGAAAAAAATCATAAGGGGGAACCCTTACAAATTTTGAAATTACATTCCCAGACTTCGAATTGCCACAACTTTGCCAAATCTAAGCCGATTTTCAATATCGAAGCCATTTTGATCATAATTTGGCATCTAGTTTAATCCTTCATCTCAAGTTTATACATTTTTGAAAAAAAAAAATATTTTTTATTTGGCGAAAAAAGCATAAGGGGGAACCCTTACCAATTTTCAAATGACATTCCCAGACTTCGAATTGCCACAATTTTATCAAATCTAAACCGATTGTCAATATCGAGGCCATTTTGATCATAATTTGGCATCTAGTTTAATTCTTCATTTCAAGTTTATTAATTTTAAAAAAAAATAATTGTGTATTTTTTGCGAAAAAATAATAAGGGGGAACCCTTACCAATTTTGAAATTACATTCCCAGACTTCGAATTGCCACAACTTTGCCAAATCTAAGCCGATTTTCAATATCGAAGCCGTTTTGATCATAATTTGGCATCTAGTTTAATTCTTCATTTCAAGTTTATTAATTTTTAAAATAAAATAATTGTGTATTTTTTGCGAAAAAATCATAAGGGGGAACCCTAACAAATTTTGAAATTACAATCCCAGACTTCGAATTGCCACAACTTTGCCAAATCTAAGCCGATTTTCAATATCGAAGCCATTTCGATCATAATTTGGCATCTAGTTTAATTCTACATCTCAAGTTTATTAATTTTTGCAAATAAAAAATGGTGTATTTTTTGCGAAAAAATCATAAGGGGGAACCCTTACAAATTTTGAAATTACATTCCCAGACTTCGAATTGCCACAACTTTGCCAAATCTAAGCCGATTTTTAATATCGAAGCCATTCTGATCATAGTTTGGCATCTAGTTTAATTCTACATCTCAAGTTTATTAATTTTTGAAAAAAAAATTGTGTATATTTTGCGAAAAAAGCATAAGGGGGAACCCTCACCAGTTTTGAAATGCCAGCCCCAGACTTCGAATTGCCGCAACTTTGCCAAATCTCAGCCGATTTTCAATATCGAAGCCATTTTGATCATAATTTGGCATCTAGTTTAATTCTACATCTCAAGTTTATTAATTCTTGCAAAAAAATAATTGTGTATTTTTTGCGAAAAAATCATAAGGGGGAACCCTTATCAATTTTGAAATAACATTCCCAGACTTCGAATTGCCGCAACTTTGCCAAATCTAAGCCGATTTTCAATATCGAAGCCATTTTGATCATAATTTGGCATCTAGTTTAATTCTACATTTCAAGTTTATTAATTTTTTAAAAAAAATAATGGTGTATTTTTTGCGAAAAAATCATAAGGGGGAACCCTTACCAATTTTGAAATTACATTCCCAGACTTCGAATTGCCACAACTTTGCCAAATCTAAGCCGATTTTCAATATCGAAGCCATTTTGATCATAATTTGGCATCTAGTTTAATCCTTCATCTCAAGTTGATACATTTTTGAAAAAAAATATATTTTTTTTGGCGAAAAAAGCATAAGGCGGAACCCTTACCAATTTTCAAATGACATTCCCAGACTTCGAATTGCCACAACTTTATCAAATATAAACCGATTGTCAATATCGAGGCCATTTTGATCATAATTTGGCATCTAGTTTAATTCTACATCTCAAGTTTATTAATTTTTGAAAAAAAAATTGTGTATTTTTTGCGAAAAAAGCATAAGGGGGAACCCTCACCAATTTTGAAATGCCATCCCCAGACTTCTAATTGCCGCAACTTTGCCAAATCTCAGCCGATTTTCAATATCGAAGCCATTTTAATCATAATTTGGCATCTAGTTTAATTCTAAATCTCAAGTTTATTAATTTTTGCAAAAAAATAATTGTGTATTTTTTGCGAAAAAATCATAAGGGGGAACCCTTACAAATTTTGAAATTACATTCCCAGACTTCGAATTGCCACAACTTTGCCAAATCTAAGCCGATTTTCAATATCGAAGCCATTTTGATCATAATTTGGCATCTAGTTTAATCCTTCATCTCAAGTTTATACATTTTTGAAAAAAAAAAATATTTTTATTTGGCGAAAAAAGCATAAGGGGGAACCCTTACCAATTTTCAAATGACATTCCCAGACTTCGAATTGCCACAACTTTATCAAATCTAAACCGATTGTCAATATCGAGGCCATTTTGATCATAATTTGGCATCTAGTTTAATTCTTCATTTCAAGTTTATTAATTTTAAAAAAAAAATAATTGTGTATTTTTTGCGAAAAAATCATAAGGGGGAACCCTTACCAATTTTGAAATTACATTCCCAGACTTCGAATTGCCACAACTTTGCCAAATCTAAGCCGATTTTCAATATCGAAGCCGTTTTGATCATAATTTGGCATCTAGTTTAATTCTTCATTTCAAGTTTATTAATTTTTAAAAAAAAATAATTGTGTATTTCTTGCGAAAAAATCATAAGGGGGAACCCTTACAAATTTTGAAATTACAATCCCAGACTTCGAATTGCCACAACTTTGCCAAATCTAAGCCGATTTTCAATATCGAAGCCATTTCGATCATAATTTGGCATCTAGTTTAATTCTACATCTCAAGTTTATTAATTTTTGCAAATAAAAAATGGTGTATTTTTTGCGAAAAAATCATAAGGGGGAACCCTTACAAATTTTGAAATTACATTCCCAGACTTCGAATTGCCACAACTTTGCCAAATCTAAGCCGATTTTTAATATCGAAGCCATTCTGATCATAGTTTGGCATCTAGTTTAATTCTACATCTCAAGTTTATTAATTTTTGAAAAAAAAAATTGTGTATATTTTGCGAAAAAAGCATAAAGGGGAACCCTCACCAGTTTTGAAATGCCAGCCCCAGACTTCGAATTGCCGCAACTTTGCCAAATCTCAGCCGATTTTCAATATCGAAGCCATTTTGATCATAATTTGGCATCTAGTTTAATTCTACATCTCAAGTTTATTAATTCTTGCAAAAAAATAATTGTGTATTTTTTGCGAAAAAATCATAAGGGGGAACCCTTATCAATTTTGAAATAACATTCCCAGACTTCGAATTGCCGCAACTTTGCCAAATCTAAGCCGATTTTCAATATCGAAGCCATTTTGATCATAATTTGGCATCTAGTTTAATTCTACATTTCAAGTTTATTAATTTTTTAAAAAAATAATGGTGTATTTTTTGCGAAAAAATCATAAGGGGGAACCCTTACCAATTTTGAAATTACATTCCCAGACTTCGAATTGCCACAACTTTGCCAAATCTAAGCCGATTTTCAATATCGAAGCCATTTTGATCATAATTTGGCATCTAGTTTAATCCTTCATCTCAAGTTTATACATTTTTGAAAAAAAAATATATTTTTTTTGGCGAAAAAAGCATAAGGCGGAACCCTTACCAATTTTCAAATGACATTCCCAGACTTCGAATTGCCACAACTTTATCAAATATAAACCGATTGTCAATATCGAGGCCATTTTGATCATAATTTGGCATCTAGTTTAATTCTACATCTCAAGTTTATTAATTTTTGAAAAAAAAAATTGTGTATTTTTTGCGAAAAAAGCATAAGGGGGAACCCTCACCAATTTTGAAATGCCATCCCCAGACTTCTAATTGCCGCAACTTTGCCAAATCTCAGCCGATTTTCAATATCGAAGCCATTTTAATCATAATTTGGCATCTAGTTTAATTCTACATCTCAAGTTTATTAATTTTTGCAAAAAAATAATTGTGTATTTTTTGCGAAAAAAATCATAAGGGGGAAGCCTTACAAATTTTGAAATTACAATCCCAGACTTCGAATTGCCACAACTTTGCCAAATCTAAGCCGATTTTCAATATCGAAGCCATTTTGATCATAATTTGGCATCTAGTTTAATTCTTCATTTCAAGTTTATTAATTTTTAAAAAAAAATAATTGTGTATTTTTTGCGAAAAAAATCATAAGGGGGAACCCTTACCAATTTTGAAATTACATTCCCAGACTTCGAATTGCCACAACTTTGCCAAATCTAAGCCGATTTTCAATATCGAAGCCATTTTGATCATAATTTGGCATCTAGTTTAATCCTACATCTCAAGTTTATACATCTTTGAAAAAAAAAATATTTTATTATTTGGCGAAAAAAGTCATAAGGGGGAACCCTTACCAATTTTCAAATGACATTCCCAGACTTCGAATTGCCACAACTTTATCAAATCTAAACCGATTGTCAATATCGAGGCCATTTTGATCATAATTTGGCATCTAGTTTAATTCTATATCTCAAGTTTATTAATTTTTGAAAAAAAAATTGTGTATTTTTTGCGAAAAAAGCATAAGGGGGAACCCTCACCAATTTTTAAATGCCATCCCCAGACTTCTAATTGCCGCAACTTTGCCAAATCTCAGCCGATTTTCAATATCGAAGCCATTTTGATCATAATTTGGCATCTAGTTTAATTCTACATCTCGAGTTTATACATTTTTGAAAAAAAAAAATTTTTTTTTTTTTGGCGAAAAAAGCATAAGGGGGAACCCTTACCAATTTTCAAATGACATTCCCAGACTTCGAATTGCCACAACTTTGTCAAATCTAAACCGATTGTCAATATCGAAGCCGTTCTGATCATAATTTGGCATCTAGTTTAATTCTACATCTCAAGTTTATTAATTTTTGAAAAAAAAAAATTGTGTATTTTTTGCGAAAAAAGCATAAGGGGGAACCCTCACCAATTTTGAAATGCCATCCCCAGACTTCTAATTGCCGCAACTTTGCCAAATCTCAGCCGATTTTCAATATCGAAGCCATTTTGATCATAATTTGGCATCTAGATTAATTCTACATCTCAAGTTTATTAATTTTTGCAAAAAAATAATTGTGTATTTTTTGCGAAAAAATCATAAGGGGGAACCCTTACAAATTTTGAAATTACAATCCCAGACTTCGAATTGCCACAACTTTGCCAAATCTAAGCCGATTTTCAATATCGAAGCCATTTTGATCATAATTTGGCATCTAGTTTAATTCTACATTTCAAGTTTATTAATTTTTGAAAAAAAATAATTGTGTATTTTTTGCGAAAAAATCATAAGGGGGAACCCTTACCAATTTTGAAATTACATTCCCAGACTTCGAATTGCCACAACTTTGCCAAATCTAAGCCGATTTTCGATATCGAAGCCATTTTGATCATAATTTGGCATCTAGTTTAATCCTACATCTCAAGTTTATACATTTTTGAAAAAAAAAAATATTTTTTATTTGGCGAAAAAAGCATAAGGGGGAACCCTTACCAATTTTCAAATGACATTCCCAGACTTCGAATTGCCACAACTTTATCAAATCTAAACCGATTGTCAATATCGAGGCCATTTTGATCATAATTTGGCATCTAGTTTAATTCTATATCTCAAGTTTATTAATTTTTGAAAAAAAAATTGTGTATTTTTTGCGAAAAAAAGCATAAGGGGGAACCCTCACCAATTTTGAAATGCCATCCCCAGACTTCTAATTGCCGCAACTTTGCCAAATCTCAGCCGATTTTCAATATCGAAGCCATTTTGATCATAATTTGGCATCTAGTTTAATTCTTCATTTCAAGTTTATTAATTTTTTAAAAAAAAAATAATTGTGTATTTTTTGCGCAAAAATCATAAGGGGGAACCCTTACCAATTTTGAAATTACATTCCCAGACTTCGAATTGCCACAAGTTTGCCAAATCTAAGCCGATTTTCAATATCGAAGCCATTTTGATCATAATTTGGCATCTAGTTTAATTCTTCATTTCAAGTTTATTAATTTTTAAAAAAAAAAATTGTGTATTTTTTGCAAAAAATCATAAGGGGGAACCTTTACAAATTTTTAAATTACAATCCCAGACTTCGAATTGCCGCAACTTTGCCAAATCTCAGCCGATTTTCAATATCGAAGCCATTTTGATCATTATTTGGCATCTAGTTTAATTCTACATCTCAAGTTTATTAATTCTTGCAAAAAAATAATTGTGTATTTTTTGCGAAAAAATCATAAGGGGGAACCCTTATCAATTTTGAAATAACATTCCCAGACTTCGAATTGCCGCAACTTTGCCAAATCTAAGCCGATTTTCAATATCGAAGCCATTTTGATCATAATTTGGCATCTAGTTTAATTCTACATTTCAAGTTTATTAATTTTTGAAAAAAAATAATGGTGTATTTTTTGCGAAAAAATCATAAGGGGGAACCCTTACCAATTTTGAAATTACATTCCCAGACTTCGAATTGCCACAACTTTGCCAAATCTAAGCCGATTTTCAATATCGAAGCCATTTTGATCATAATTTGGCATCTAGTTTAATCCTTCATCTCAAGTTTATACATTTTTGAAAAAAATATATTTTTTTTTGGCGAAAAAAGCATAAGGCGGAACCCTTACCAATTTTCAAATGACATTCCCAGACTTCGAATTGCCACAACTTTATCAAATATAAACCGATTGTCAATATCGAGGCCATTTTGATCATAATTTGGCATCTAGCTTAATTCTACATCTCAAGTTTATTAATTTTTGAAAAAAAAAATTGTGTATTTTTTGCGAAAAAAGCATAAGGGGGAACCCTCACCAATTTTGAAATGCCATCCCCAGACTTCTAATTGCCGCAACTTTGCCAAATCTCAGCCGATTTTCAATATCGAAGCCATTTTAATCATAATTTGGCATCTAGTTTAATTCTACATCTCAAGTTTATTAATTTTTGCAAAAAAATAATTGTGTATTTTTTGCGAAAAAATCATAAGGGGGAAGCCTTACAAATTTTGAAATTACAATCCCAGACTTCGAATTGCCACAACTTTGCCAAATCTAAGCCGATTTTCAATATCGAAGCCATTTTGATCATAATTTGGCATCTAGTTTAATTCTTCATTTCAAGTTTATTAATTTTAAAAAAAAAAAAATTGTGTATTTTTTGCCAAAAAAGCATAAGGGGGAACCCTCACCAATTTTGAAATGACCATCCCCAGACTTCTAATTGCCGCAACTTTGCCAAATCTCAGCCGATTTTCAATATCGAAGCCATTTTGATCATAATTTGGCATCTAGTTTAATTCTACATCTCAAGTTTATTAATTTTTGAAAAAAAAATAATTGTGTATTTTTTGCGAAAAAATCATAAGGGGGAACCCTTACAAATTTTGAAATTACAATCCCAGACTTCGAATTGCCACAACTTTGCCAAATCTAAGCCGATTTTCAATATCGAAGCCATTTTGATCATAATTTGGCATCTAGTTTAATTCTTCATTTCAAGTTTATTAATTTTTAAAAAAAATAATTGTGTATTTTGCGAAAAAATCATAAGGGGGAACCCTTACCAATTTTGAAATTACATTCCCAGACTTCGAATTGCCACAACTTTGCCAAATCTAAGCCGATTTTCAATATCGAAGCCATTTTGATCATAATTTGGCATCTAGTTTAATCCTAAATCTCAAGTTTATACATCTTTGAAAAAAAAAAATATTTTTTATTTGGCGAAAAAAGCATAAGGGGGAACCCTTACCAATTTTCAAATGACATTCCCAGACTTCGAATTGCCACAACTTTGTCAAATCTAAACCGATTGTCAATATCGAAGCCATTCTGATCATAATTTGGCATCTAGTTTAATTCTACATCTCAAGTTTATTAATTTTTGAAAAAAAAAATTGTGTATTTTTTGCGAAAAAAGCATAAGGGGGAACCCTCACCAATTTTGAAATGCCATCCCCAGACTTCTAATTGCCGCAACTTTGCCAAATCTCAGCCGATTTTCAATATCGAAGCCATTTTGATCATAATTTGGCATCTAGATTAATTCTACATCTCAAGTTTATTAATTTTTGCAAAAAAATAATTGTGTATTTTTTGCGAAAAAATCATAAGGGGGAACCCTTACAAATTTTGAAATTACAATCCCAGACTTCGAATTGCCACAACTTTGCCAAATCTCAGCCGATTTTCAATATCGAAGCCATTTTGATCATAATTTGGCATCTAGATTAATTCTACATCTCAAGTTTATTAATTTTTGCAAAAAAATAATTGTGTATTTTTTGCGAAAAAATCATAAGGGGGAACCCTTACAAATTTTGAAATTACAATCCCAGACTTCGAATTGCCACAACTTTGCCAAATCTAAGCCGATTTTCGATATCGAAGCCATTTTGATCATAATTTGGCATCTAGTTTAATCCTACATCTCAAGTTTATACATTTTTGAAAAAAAAAATATGTTTTTATTTGGCGAAAAAAGCATAAGGGGGAACCCTTACCAATTTTCAAATGACATTCCCAGACTTCGAATTGCCACAACTTTATCAAATCTAAACCGATTGTCAATATCGAGGCCATTTTGATCATAATTTGGCATCTAGTTTAATTCTATATCTCAAGTTTATTAATTTTTGAAAAAAAAATTGTGTATTTTTTGCGAAAAAAGCATAAGGGGGAACCCTCACCAATTTTGAAATGCCATCCCCAGACTTCTAATTGCCGCAACTTTGCCAAATCTCAGCCGATTTTCAATATCGAAGCCATTTTGATCATAATTTGGCATCTAGTTTAATTCTTCATTTCAAGTTTATTAATTTTTAAAAAAAAATAATTGTGTATTTTTTGCGAAAAAATCATAAGGGGGAACCCTTACCAATTTTGAAATTACATTCCCAGACTTCGAATTGCCACAAGTTTGCCAAATCTAAGCCGATTTTCAATATCGAAGCCATTTTGATCATAATTTGGCATCTAGTTTAATTCTTCATTTCAAGTTTATTAATTTTTAAAAAAAAAAATTGTGTATTTTTTGCAAAAAATCATAAGGGGGAACCTTTACAAATTTTTAAATTACAATCCCAGACTTCGAATTGCCACAACTTTGCCAAATCTAAGCCGATTTTCAATATCGAAGCCATTTCGATCATAATTTGGCATCTAGTTTAATTCTACATCTCAAGTTTATTAATTTCTGCAAATAAATAATTGTGTATTTTTTGCGAAAAAATCATAAGGGGGAACCCTTACCAATTTTGAAATTACATTCCCAGACTTCGAATTGCCACAACTTTGACAAATCTAAGCCGATTTTCAATATCGAAGCCATTTTGATCATAATTTGGCATCTAGTTTAATTCTACATCTCAAGTTTATTAATTTTTGAAAAAAAAATAATTGTGTATTTTTTGCGAAAAAATCATAAGGGGGAACCCTTACCAATTTTGAAATTACATTCCCAGACTTCGAATTGCCACAACTTTGCCAAATCTAAGCCGATTTTCAATATCGAAGCCATTTTGATCATAATTTGGCATCTAGTTTAATTCTACATTTCAAGTTTATTAATTTTTGAAAAAAATAATTGTGTATTTTTTGCGAAAAAAGCATAAGGGGGAACCCTCACCAATTTTGAAATGCCATCCCCAGACTTCGAATTGCCGCAACTTTGCCAAATCTCAGCCGATTTTCAATATCGAAGCCATTTTGATCATAATTTGGCATCTAGTTTAATTCTTCATCTCAAGTTTATTAATTTTTGAAAAAAAATAATTGTGTATTTTTTGCGAAAAAATCATAAGGGGGAACCCTTACCAATTTTGAAATTACATTCCCAGACTTCGAATTGCCACAACTTTGCCAAATCTAAGCCGATTTTCAATATCGAAGCCATTTTGATCATAATTTGGCATCTAGTTTAATTCTTCATTTCAAGTTTATTAATTTTTGAAAAAAAAAATTGTGTATTTTTTGCGAAAAAATCATAAGGGGGAACCCTTACCAATTTTGAAATTACATTCCCAGACTTCGAATTGCCACAACTTTGCCAAATCTAAGCCGATTTTCAATATCGAAGCCATTTTGATCATAATTTGGCATCTAGTTTAATCCTACATCTCAAGTTTATTACATTTTTGAAAAAAAAATATATTTTTTATTTGGCGAAAAAAGCATAAGGGGGAACCCTTACCAATTTTGAAATTACATTCCCAGACTTCGAATTGCCACAACTTTATCAAATCTAAACCGATTGTCAATATCGAGGCCATTTTGATCATAATTTGGCATCTAGTTTAATTCTACATCTCAAGTTTATTAATTTTTGAAAAAAAAATTGTGTATTTTTTGCGAAAAAAGCATAAGGGGGAGCCCTCACCAATTTTGAAATGCCATCCCCAGACTTCGAATTGCCGCAACTTTGCCAAATCTCAGCCGATTTTCAATATCGAAGCCATTTTGATCATAATTTGGCATCTAGTTTAATTATACATCTCAAGTTTATTCATTTTTGAAAAAAAATAATGTTTTTTTTTGCGAAAAAAGCATAAGGGGGGAACCCTTACCAATTTTCAAATGACATTCCCAGACTTCGAATTGCCACAACTTTGTCAAATCTAAACCGATTGTCAATATCGAAGCCGTTCTGATCATAATTTGGCATCTAGTTTAATTCTACATCTCAAGTTTATTAATTTTTGAAAAAAAAAATTGTGTATTTTTTGCGAAAAAAGCATAAGGGGGAACCCTCACCAATTTTGAAATGCCATCCCCAGACTTCTAATTGCCGCAACTTTGCCAAATCTCAGCCGATTTTCAATATCGAAGCCATTTTAATCATAATTTGGCATCTAGTTTAATTCTACATCTCAAGTTTATTAATTTTTGCAAAAAAATAATTGTGTATTTTTTGCGAAAAAATCATAAGGGGGAAGCCTTACAAATTTTGAAATTACAATCCCAGACTTCGAATTGCCACAACTTTGCCAAATCTAAGCCGATTTTCAATATCGAAGCCATTTTGATCATAATTTGGCATCTAGTTTAATTCTTCATTTCAAGTTTATTAATTTTAAAAAAAAAAAAATTGTGTATTTTTTGCCAAAAAAGCATAAGGGGGAACCCTCACCAATTTTGAAATGCCATCCCCAGACTTCTAATTGCCGCAACTTTGCCAAATCTCAGCCGATTTTCAATATCGAAGCCATTTTAATCATAATTTGGCATCTAGTTTAATTCTACATCTCAAGTTTATTAATTTTTGCAAAAAAATAATTGTGTATTTTTTGCGAAAAAATCATAAGGGGGAAGCCTTACAAATTTTGAAATTACAATCCCAGACTTCGAATTGCCACAACTTTGCCAAATCTAAGCCGATTTTCAATATCGAAGCCATTTTGATCATAATTTGGCATCTAGTTTAATTCTTCATTTCAAGTTTATTAATTTTTAAAAAAAAATAATTGTGTATTTTTTGCGAAAAAATCATAAGGGGGAACCCTTACCAATTTTGAAATTACATTCCCAGACTTCGAATTGCCACAACTTTGCCAAATCTAAGCCGATTTTCAATATCGAAGCCATTTTGATCATAATTTGGCATCTAGTTTAATCCTACATCTCAAGTTTATACATTCTTTGAAAAAAAAAATATTTTTTATTTGGCGAAAAAAGCATTAGGGGGAACCCTTACCAATTTTCAAATGACATTCCCAGACTTCGAATTGCCACAACTTTATCAAATCTAAACCGATTGTCAATATCGAGGCCATTTTGATCATAATTTGGCATCTAGTTTAATTCTATATCTCAAGTTTATTAATTTTTGAAAAAAAAAATTGTGTATTTTTTGCGAAAAAAGCATAAGGGGGAACCCTCACCAATTTTGAAATGCCATCCCCAGACTTCTAATTGCCGCAACTTTGCCAAATCTCAGCCGATTTTCAATATCGAAGCCATTTTGATCATAATTTGGCATCTAGTTTAATTCTACATCTCGAGTTTATACATTTTTGAAAAAAAATAATGTTTTTTTTTTGGCGAAAAAAGCATAAGGGGGAACCCTCACCAATTTTGAAATGCCATTCCCAGACTTCTAATTGCCGCAACTTTGCCAAATCTCAGCCGATTTTCAATATCGAAGCCATTTTGATCATAATTTGGCATCTAGATTAATTCTACATCTCAAGTTTATTAATTTTTGAAAAAAATAATTGTGTATTTTTTGCGAAAAAATCATAAGGGGGAACCCTTACAAATTTTGAAATTACAATCCCAGACTTCGAATTGCCACAACTTTGCCAAATCTAAGCCGATTTTCAATATCGAAGCCATTTTGATCATAATTTGGCATCTAGTTTAATTCTACATTTCAAGTTTATTAATTTTTGAAAAAAATAATTGTGTATTTTTTGCGAAAAAATCATAAGGGGGAACCCTTACCAATTTTGAAATTACATTCCCAGACTTCGAATTGCCACAACTTTGCCAAATCTAAGCCGATTTTCAATATCGAAGCCATTTTGATCATAATTTGGCATCTAGTTTAATTCTACATCTCAAGTTTATACATTTTTGAAAAAAAAAAAATTGTGTATTTTTTGCGAAAAAAGCATAAGGGGGAACCCTTACCAATTTTGAAATGACATTCCCAGACTTCGAATTGCCACAACTTTACCAAATCTAAACCGATTGTCAATATCGAGGCCATTTTGATCATAATTTGGCATCTAGTTTAATTCTATATCTCAAGTTTATTAATTTTTGAAAAAAAATAATTGTGTATTTTTTGCGAAAAAATCATAAGGGGGAACCCTCACAAATTTTGAAATGACCATCCCCAGACTTCGAATTGCCGCAACTTTGCCAAATCTCAGCCGATTTTCAATATCGAAGCCATTTTGATCATAATTTGGCATCTAGTTTAATTCTACATCTCAAGTTTATTAATTTTTGAAAAAAAATAATTGTGTATTTTTTGCGAAAAAAATCATAAGGGGGAACCCTTACCAATTTTGAAATTACATTCCCAGACTTCGAATTGCCACAACTTTGCCAAATCTAAGCCGATTTTCAATATCGAAGCCATTTTGATCATAATTTGGCATCTAGTTTAATTCTTCATCTCAAGTTTATTAATTTTTAAAAAAAAAAATTGTGTATATTTTGCGAAAAAAGCATAAGGGGGAACCCTCACCAATTTTGAAATGCCAATCCCCAGACTTCGAATTGCCACAACTTTGCCAAATCTAAGCCGATTTTCAATATCGAAGCCATTTCTGATCATAATTTGGCATCTAGTTTAATTCTACATCTCAAGTTTATTAATTTTTGCAAAAAAATAATTGTGTATTTTTTGCGAAAAAAATCATAAGGGGGAACCCTTACCAATTTTGAAATTACATTCCCAGACTTCGAATTGCCACAACTTTGCCAAATCTAAGCCGATTTTCAATATCGAAGCCATTTTGATCATAATTTGGCATCTAGTTTAATTCTACATCTCAAGTTTATACATTTTTGAAAAAAAAAATTTTGTATTTTTTGCGAAAAAAGCATAAGGGGGAACCCTTACCAATTTTGAAATTACATTCCCAGACTTCGAATTGCCACAACTTTGCCAAATCTAAACCGATTGTCAATATCGAGGCCATTTTGATCATAATTTGGCATCTAGTTTAATTCTACATCTCAAGTTTATTAATTTTTGAAAAAAAAAATTGTGTATTTTTTGCGAAAAAAGCATAAGGGGGAGCCCTCACCAATTTTGAAATGCCATCCCCAGACTTCGAATTGCCGCAACTTTGCCAAATCTCAGCCGATTTTCAATATCGAAGCCATTTTGATCATAATTTGGCATCTAGTTTAATTCTACATCTCAAGTTTATACATTTTTGAAAAAAAAAATTGTTTATTTTTTTGGCGAAAAAAGCATAAGGGGGAACCCTTACCAATTTTCAAATGACATTCCCAGACTTCGAATTGCCACAACTTTGTCAAATCTAAACCGATTGTCAATATCGAAGCCATTCTGATCATAATTTGGCATCTAGTTTAATTCTACATCTCAAGTTTATTAATTTTTGAAAAAAAATAATTGTGTATTTTTTGCGAAAAAAGCATAAGGGGGAACCCTCACCAATTTTGAAATGCCATCCCCAGACTTCTAATTGCCGCAACTTTGCCAAATCTCAGCCGATTTTCAATATCGAAGCCATTTTGATCATAATTTGGCATCTAGATTAATTCTACATCTCAAGTTTATTAATTTTTGAAAAAAATAATTGTGTATTTTTTGCGAAAAAATCATAAGGGGGAACCCTTACAAATTTTGAAATTACAATCCCAGACTTCGAATTGCCACAACTTTGCCAAATCTAAGCCGATTTTCAATATCGAAGCCATTTTGATCATAATTTGGCATCTAGTTTAATTCTACATCTCAAGTTTATTAATTTTTGAAAAAAAATAATTGTGTATTTTTTGCGAAAAAATCATAAGGGGGAACCCTTACCAATTTTGAAATTACATTCCCAGACTTCGAATTGCCACAACTTTGCCAAATCTAAGCCGATTTTCAATATCGAAGCCATTTTGATCATAATTTGGCATCTAGTTTAATCCTACATCTCAAGTTTATACATTTTTGAAAAAAAAAAATATTTATTATTTGGCGAAAAAAGCATAAGGGGGAACCCTTACCAATTTTCGAAATGACATTCCCAGACTTCGAATTGCCAGCAACTTTGCCAAATCTAAGCCGATTGTCAATATCGAGGCCATTTTGATCATAATTTGGCATCTAGTTTAATTCTTCATTTCAAGTTTATTAATTTTTAAAAAAAAATAATTGTGTATTTTTTGCGAAAAAATCATAAGGGGGAACCCTTACCAATTTTGAAATTACATTCCCAGACTTCGAATTGCCACAAGTTTGCCAAATCTAAGCCGATTTTCAATATCGAAGCCATTTTGATCACAATTTGGCATCTAGTTTAATTCTTCATTTCAAGTTTATTAATTTTAAAAAAAAAAAATTGTGTATTTTTTGCAAAAAATCATAAGGGGGAACCTTTACAAATTTTGAAATTACAATCCCAGACTTCGAATTGCCACAACTTTGCCAAATCTAAGCCGATTTTCAATATCGAAGCCATTTCGATCATAATTTGGCATCTAGTTTAATTCTACATCTCAAGTTTATTAATTTCTGCAAATAAATAATTGTGTATTTTTTGCGAAAAAATCATAAGGGGGAACCCTTACAAATTTTGAAATTACATTCCCAGACTTCGAATTGCCACAACTTTGCCAAATCTAAGCCGATTTTTAATATCGAAGCCATTCTGATCATAGTTTGGCATCTAGTTTAATTCTACATCTCAAGTTTATTAATTTTTGAAAAAAAATAATTGTGTATTTTTTGCGAAAAAAGCATAAGGGGGAACCCTTACCAATTTTGAAATGCCATTCCCAGACTTCGAATTGCCGCAACTTTGCCAAATCTAAGCCGATTTTCAATATCGAAGCCATTTTGATCATAATTTGGCATCTAGTTTAATTCTACATCTCAAGTTTATTAATTTTTGCAAAAAAATAATTGTGTATTTTTTGCGAAAAAATCATAAGGGGGAACCCTTACCAATTTTGAAATTGACATTCCCAGACTTCGAATTGCCACAACTTTGCCAAATCTAAGCCGATTTTCAATATCGAAGCCATTTTGATCATAATTTGGCATCTAGTTTAATTCTACATTTCAAGTTTATTAATTTTTGAAAAAAAATAATTGTGTATTTTTTGCGAAAAAAGCATAAGGGGGAACCCTTACCAATTTTGAAATTACATTCCCAGACTTCGAATTGCCACAACTTTGCCAAATCTAAGCCGATTTTCAATATCGAAGCCATTTTGATCATAATTTGGCATCTAGTTTAATTCTACATCTCAAGTTTATTAATTTTTGAAAAAAAATAATTGTGTATTTTTTGCGAAAAAATGCATAAGGGGGAACCCTTACCAATTTTGAAATTACATTCCCAGACTTCGAATTGCCACAACTTTGCCAAATCTAAGCCGATTTTCAATATCGAAGCCATTTTGATCATAATTTGGCATCTAGTTTAATTCTACATCTCAAGTTTATTAATTTTTGAAAAAAAAAATATGTGTATTTATTTGGCGAAAAAAGCATAAGGGGGAACCCTTACCAATTTTGAAATGACATTCCCAGACTTCGAATTGCCAGCAACTTTGCCAAATCTAAACCGATTGTCAATATCGAAGCCATTTTGATCATAATTTGGCATCTAGTTTAATTCTTCATTTCAAGTTTATTAATTTTTAAAAAAAAATAATTGTGTATTTTTTGCGAAAAAATCATAAGGGGGAACCCTTACAAATTTTGAAATTACAATCCCAGACTTCGAATTGCCACAAGTTTGCCAAATCTAAGCCGATTTTCAATATCGAAGCCATTTTGATCATAATTTGGCATCTAGTTTAATTCTTCATTTCAAGTTTATTAATTTTTGAAAAAAATAATTGTGTATTTTTTGCGAAAAAATCATAAGGGGGAACCTTTACAAATTTTGAAATTACAATCCCAGACTTCGAATTGCCACAACTTTGCCAAATCTAAGCCGATTTTCAATATCGAAGCCATTTCGATCATAATTTGGCATCTAGTTTAATTCTACATCTCAAGTTTATTAATTTCTGCAAATAAATAATTGTGTATTTTTTGCGAAAAAATCATAAGGGGGAACCCTTACAAATTTTGAAATTACATTCCCAGACTTCGAATTGCCACAACTTTGCCAAATCTAAGCCGATTTTCAATATCGAAGCCATTTTGATCATAATTTGGCATCTAGTTTAATTCTACATCTCAAGTTTATTAATTTTTGAAAAAAAAATTGTGTATTTTTTGGCGAAAAAAGCATAAGGGGGAACCCTTACCAATTTTTAAATGACATTCCCAGACTTCGAATTGCCACAACTTTGCCAAATCTAAGCCGATTTTCAATATCGAAGCCATTTTGATCATAATTTGGCATCTAGTTTAATTCTACATCTCAAGTTTATTAATTTTTGCAAAAAAATAATTGTGTATTTTTTGCGAAAAAAATCATAAGGGGGAACCCTTACCAATTTTGAAATTACATTCCCAGACTTCGAATTGCCACAACTTTGCCAAATCTAAGCCGATTTTCAATATCGAAGCCATTTTGATCATAATTTGGCATCTAGTTTAATTCTACATTTCAAGTTTATTAATTTTTGAAAAAAAAAATTGTGTATTTTTTGCGAAAAAATCATAAGGGGGAACCCTTACCAATTTTGAAATTACATTCCCAGACTTCGAATTGCCACAACTTTGCCAAATCTAAGCCGATTTTCAATATCGAAGCCATTTTGATCATAATTTGGCATCTAGTTTAATTCTACATCTCAAGTTTATTAATTTTTGAAAAAAAATAATTGTGTATTTTTTGCGAAAAAATCATAAGGGGGAACCCTTACCAATTTTGAAATGACATTCCCAGACTTCGAATTGCCACAACTTTGCCAAATCTAAGCCGATTTTCAATATCGAAGCCATTTTGATCATAATTTGGCATCTAGTTTAATTCTACATCTCAAGTTTATTAATTTTTGAAAAAAAATAATTGTGTATTTTTTGCGAAAAAAGCATAAGGGGGAACCCTCACCAATTTTGAAATGCCATCCCCAGACTTCGAATTGCCGCAACTTTGCCAAATCTCAGCCGATTTTCAATATCGAAGCCATTTTGATCATAATTTGGCATCTAGTTTAATTCTACATCTCAAGTTTATTAATTTTTGCAAAAAAATAATTGTGTATTTTTTGCGAAAAAATCATAAGGGGGAACCCTTACAAATTTTGAAATTACATTCCCAGACTTCGAATTGCCGCAACTTTGCCAAATCTAAGCCGATTTTCAATATCGAAGCCATTTTGATCATAATTTGGCATCTAGTTTAATTCTACATTTCAAGTTTATTAATTTTTAAAAAAAAATAATTGTGTATTTTTTGCGAAAAAATCATAAGGGGGAACCCTTACCAATTTTGAAATTACATTCCCAGACTTCGAATTGCCACAACTTTGCCAAATCTAAGCCGATTTTCAATATCGAAGCCATTTTGATCATAATTTGGCATCTAGTTTAATCCTACATCTCAAGTTTATACATTTTTGAAAAAAAATAATTGTGTATTTTTTGGCGAAAAAAGCATAAGGGGGAACCCTTACCAATTTTCAAATGACATTCCCAGACTTCGAATTGCCACAACTTTATCAAATCTAAACCGATTGTCAATATCGAGGCCATTTTGATCATAATTTGGCATCTAGTTTAATTCTACATCTCAAGTTTATTAATTTTTGAAAAAAAAAATTGTGTATTTTTTGCGAAAAAAGCATAAGGGGGAACCCTCACCAATTTTGAAATGCCATCCCCAGACTTCTAATTGCCGCAACTTTGCCAAATCTCAAGCCGATTTTCAATATCGAAGCCATTTTAATCATAATTTGGCATCTAGTTTAATTCTACATCTCAAGTTTATTAATTTTTGCAAAAAAATAATTGTGTATTTTTTGCGAAAAAATCATAAGGGGGAAGCCTTACAAATTTTGAAATTACAATCCCAGACTTCGAATTGCCACAACTTTGCCAAATCTAAGCCGATTTTCAATATCGAAGCCATTTTGATCATAATTTGGCATCTAGTTTAATTCTTCATTTCAAGTTTATTAATTTTTAAAAAAAAATAATTGTGTATTTTTTGCGAAAAAATCATAAGGGGGAACCCTTACCAATTTTGAAATTACATTCCCAGACTTCGAATTGCCACAACTTTGCCAAATCTAAGCCGATTTTCAATATCGAAGCCATTTTGATCATAATTTGGCATCTAGTTTAATCCTACATCTCAAGTTTATACATTTTTGAAAAAAAAAATATTTTTTATTTGGCGAAAAAAGCATAAGGGGGAACCCTTACCAATTTTCAAATGACATTCCCAGACTTCGAATTGCCACAACTTTATCAAATCTAAACCGATTGTCAATATCGAGGCCATTTTGATCATAATTTGGCATCTAGTTTAATTCTATATCTCAAGTTTATTAATTTTTGAAAAAAAAATTGTGTATTTTTCGCGAAAAAAGCATAAGGGGGAACCCTCACCAATTTTGAAATGCCATCCCCAGACTTCTAATTGCCGCAACTTTGCCAAATCTCAGCCGATTTTCAATATCGAAGCCATTTTGATCATAATTTGGCATCTAGTTTAATTCTACATCTCAAGTTTATACATTTTTGAAAAAAAATAAATGTTTTTATTTTTTGGCGAAAAAAGCATAAGGGGGAACCCTTACCAATTTTCAAATGACATTCCCAGACTTCGAATTGCCACAACTTTGTCAAATCTAAACCGATTGTCAATATCGAAGCCGTTCTGATCATAATTTGGCATCTAGTTTAATTCTACATCTCAAGTTTATTAATTTTTGAAAAAAAAAATTGTGTATTTTTTGCGAAAAAAGCATAAGGGGGAACCCTCACCAATTTTGAAATGCCATCCCCAGACTTCTAATTGCCGCAACTTTGCCAAATCTCAGCCGATTTTCAATATCGAAGCCATTTTGATCATAATTTGGCATCTAGATTAATTCTACATCTCAAGTTTATTAATTTTTACAAAAAAATAATTGTGTATTTTTTGCGAAAAAATCATAAGGGGGAACCCTTACAAATTTTTAAATTACAATCCCAGACTTCGAATTGCCACAACTTTGCCAAATCTAAGCCGATTTTCAATATCGAAGCCATTTTGATCATAATTTGGCATCTAGTTTAATTCTACATTTCAAGTTTATTAATTTTTGAAAAAAAATAATTGTGTATTTTTTGCGAAAAAATCATAAGGGGGAACCCTTACAAATTTTTAAATTACAATCCCAGACTTCGAATTGCCACAACTTTGCCAAATCTAAGCCGATTTTCAATATCGAAGCCATTTTGATCATAATTTGGCATCTAGTTTAATCCTACATCTCAAGTTTATACATTTTTGAAAAAAAAATATATTTTTATTTGGCGAAAAAAGCATAAGGGGGAACCCTTACCAATTTTCAAATGACATTCCCAGACTTCGAATTGCCACAACTTTATCAAATCTAAACCGATTGTCAATATCGAGGCCATTTTGATCATAATTTGGCATCTAGTTTAATTCTACATCTCAAGTTTATTAATTTTTGAAAAAAAAAATTGTGTATTTTTTGCGAAAAAAGCATAAGGGGGAACCCTCACCAATTTTGAAATGCCATCCCCAGACTTCTAATTGCCGCAACTTTGCCAAATCTCAGCCGATTTTCAATATCGAAGCCATTTTGATCATAATTTGGCATCTAGTTTAATTCTACATCTCAAGTTTATTACATTTTTGAAAAAAAAATAATTGTGTATTTTTTGGCGAAAAAATCATAAGGGGGAACCCTTACCAATTTTGAAATTACATTCCCAGACTTCGAATTGCCACAACTTTGCCAAATCTAAGCCGATTGTCAATATCGAAGCCATTCTGATCATAATTTGGCATCTAGTTTAATTCTACATCTCAAGTTTATTAATTTTTGAAAAAAAAAATTGTGTATTTTTTGCGAAAAAAGCATAAGGGGGAACCCTCACAAATTTTGAAATGCAATCCCCAGACTTCGAATTGCCGCAACTTTGCCAAATCTAAGCCGATTTTCAATATCGAAGCCATTTCGATCATAATTTGGCATCTAGTTTAATTCTACATCTCAAGTTTATTAATTTTTGCAAAAAAATAATTGTGTATTTTTTGCGAAAAAATCATAAGGGGGAACCCTTACAAATTTTGAAATTACAATCCCAGACTTCGAATTGCCACAACTTTGCCAAATCTAAGCCGATTTTCAATATCGAAGCCATTTTGATCATAATTTGGCATCTAGTTTAATTCTACATTTCAAGTTTATTAATTTTTGAAAAAAAATAATTGTGTATTTTTTGCGAAAAAATCATAAGGGGGAACCCTTACAAATTTTGAAATTACATTCCCAGACTTCGAATTGCCACAACTTTGCCAAATCTAAGCCGATTTTCAATATCGAAGCCATTTTGATCATAATTTGGCATCTAGTTTAATCCTTAATCTCAAGTTTATACATTTTTGAAAAAAAAAAATATTTTTTATTTGGCGAGAAAAGCATAAGGGGGAACCCTTACAAATTTTCAAATGACATTCCCAGACTTCGAATTGCCACAACTTTATCAAATCTAAACCGATTGTCAATATCGAGGCCATTTTGATCATAATTTGGCATCTAGTTTAATTCTATATCTCAAGTTTATTAATTTTTGAAAAAAAAATTGTGTATTTTTTGCGAAAAAAGCATAAGGGGGAACCCTCACCAATTTTGAAATGCCATCCCCAGACTTCTAATTGCCGCAACTTTGCCAAATCTCAGCCGATTTTCAATATCGAAGCCATTTTGATCATAATTTGGCATCTAGTTTAATTCTTCATTTCAAGTTTATTAATTTTTAAAAAAAAATAATTGTGTATTTTTTGCGAAAAAATCATAAGGGGGAACCCTTACCAATTTTGAAATTACATTCCCAGACTTCGAATTGCCACAAGTTTGCCAAATCTAAGCCGATTTTCAATATCGAAGCCATTTTGATCATAATTTGGCATCTAGTTTAATTCTTCATTTCAAGTTTATTAATTTTAAAAAAAAAAAAATTGTGTATTTTTTGCGAAAAAATCATAAGGGGGAACCCTTACAAATTTTTAAATTACAATCCCAGACTTCGAATTGCCACAACTTTGCCAAATCTAAGCCGATTTTCAATATCGAAGCCATTTCGATCATAATTTGGCATCTAGTTTAATTCTACATCTCAAGTTTATTAATTTCTGCAAATAAATAATTGTGTATTTTTTGCGAAAAAATCATAAGGGGGAACACTTACAAATTTTGAAATTACATTCCCAGACTTCGAATTGCCACAACTTTGCCAAATCTAAGCCGATTTTTAATATCGAAGCCATTCTGATCATAGTTTGGCATCTAGTTTAATTCTACATTTCAAGTTTATTAATTTTTGAAAAAAAATAATTGTGTATTTTTTGCGAAAAAATCATAAGGGGGAACCCTTACAAATTTTGAAATTACATTCCCAGACTTCGAATTGCCACAACTTTGCCAAATCTAAGCCGATTTTCAATATCGAAGCCATTTTGATCATAATTTGGCATCTAGTTTAATCCTTCATCTCAAGTTTATACATTTTTGAAAAAAAAATGTATTTTTTATTTGCGAAAAAAGCATAAGGGGGAACCCTTACCAATTTTCAAATGACATTCCCAGACTTCGAATTGCCACAACTTTATCAAATCTAAACCGATTGTCAATATCGAGGCCATTTTGATCATAATTTGGCATCTAGTTTAATTCTATATCTCAAGTTTATTAATTTTTGAAAAAAAAATTGTGTATTTTTTGCGAAAAAAGCATAAGGGGGAACCCTCACCAATTTTGAAATGCCATCCCCAGACTTCTAATTGCCGCAACTTTGCCAAATCTCAGCCGATTTTCAATATCGAAGCCATTTTGATCATAATTTGGCATCTAGTTTAATTCTTCATTTCAAGTTTATTAATTTTTAAAAAAAAATAATTGTGTATTTTTTGCGAAAAAATCATAAGGGGGAACCCTTACCAATTTTGAAATTACATTCCCAGACTTCGAATTGCCACAACTTTGCCAAATCTAAGCCGATTTTCAATATCGAAGCCATTTTGATCATAATTTGGCATCTAGTTTAATTCTATCATCTCAAGTTTATTAATTTTTGAAAAAAATAATTGTGTATTTTTTGCGAAAAAAAATCATAAGGGGGAACCCTTACAAATTTTGAAATTACAATCCCAGACTTCGAATTGCCACAACTTTGCCAAATC